>JAPMOQ010048161.1:716842-727690 GCA_026543055.1 Argiope trifasciata
AATAATTTTCCAATTACAAGACAACCAATAATTTTCCAATTACAAGACAACCAATAATTTTCCAATTACAACAATTCTCCATATTACAAGAATATTAAAGCTCTATGTAAGAAATACAGGGACATATATTCATTGCACAAGAATATATAGATACTATTTAAATTGATCATATTTAACTATACATTATATAATTAAAGTGAAGACATATTCCTGACCAGCGTACATTATTTGGCAAATCATTACCACTACATATTCATCACCAGCTGCTGAAAATCCCAAGTCACTCAATGCTGACACTTTCTTAGCGGTTATTGACAAAAGATGACATATTGTCAACGTCCCTCACATAATTAATTGTTACTAAAACTCAATTACCAGATACTCATGAACGTAAGCAATATACTATTATTAATCCTTTGAGCACCGTCAACGCTATTGACACGCAGTCTGACCTTTGTTCATGATCCCATCAGAATTAGTGAGCAGAAAATGATAGTCCTCACGCCTCTTCAGTAATCGCCCAATCATGCGTGTGGAATATATTATGTACTAAAACAATCTCTTTTCGTTTGAATGTCCCCCAGAAATTTCAAGGTGTCTATCTAACAGGCCACTGATGCTTTAAAAGTGAATATTTTGAAAAGGTATTTGCAATAGATGAGAAAGGCAAAAGAAGTTTTAACAAATTTATTGCAGTAAGAAAATATCGTCTCTTGAAGAACCTCTAATAGTTAAATGAACCATAAACCTCCCAAATAAAAAAAATCAATGTCATAAAGAATAATCTATTCGCCGTTTTGAATTGTACTTTGATTTAAGATAGCTGTCAATAAAGTGTTGTTGCTTATAATATCTGGCTATAAACAAAATAGAAATAATTGTATAATAAAAGAAGTACTCGGTAGGCCAAGTTCCGCTCTGCAGATGTTTTTTTTAATATTTTTATGAAATCGTAAATAAAACTATATCTTAAGGCTCATTAAAGGGAAATCTAATTGAATTGCAAACATGAGAAATACATGAGTGTCCGAAACCCTAATCACAACTGAATCTCTGAAAAGGTCATGCAACTCATGTATATCCACATGTCAATATCCAGTTATGACATTTTTTTTGTATCTGTAGAATCACGTTTCTACAAAGAAAATAATATTATTAAGATTAACTTAAAAGACAAAATATTTATGTAAATGTAAATTTTTATTCAAATTTTATGTATATAATATTCTGATTTATAAGTTCAGTTCAGTTATATTAACGTCCCGTTTAAAGCAACACGAGGGCTATTTTGGGACGGACCTCGTAATTTTGAACCACGGTCAGATGACGAGGACGACAACTGAAGTGGCACCCCCCTCTCCACACCACACCACACCAACGGGAGGACTTTGGCCTGACAGATTTAACGTGCAAGAGACCCCCTCACACGACGGATCTTCGGTGGAATCGAGTCTCGAACCTGAAACCCTCCGGTTCCGAAGCCGAGACTTTACCACCGGGCCACCGCGGCCCTTTCTGATTTATAAATATACTTATATCTACCAATATTTATCTGCATATCTATTTATCTTGCTCTCTCTCGATATATATATAAAGGTATTATTTATATATAGAGAGACTTATGTATACTTGCTTCAAGTTTTAATATACTAAGAATTGAAGCTTGACATAATATTTATTGGCACTTAAAAGAAATCAGCTTATCTTTATTGATGATGTGAATTTTGATGAACTATAATAATTCTAATTCTAGCCAATATTTCTTAAGGATTACAATGTAAATTCTTGAAGAAACGATGGAAAATTTTGATATTCTGTGTTACAATCCAATTCCCTTAAAACTGATAAAAGCGTGTGTCTGATTGCTTCCCTTTTCACCCTTTCATATTTTTTGCAAAAGTTTTTTATAATGCACTGTCGTTTCTATTTTAGTGCTTTAAAGCTGGTGGGCTTTACTTTCAGAGATTGCTTCCTAAGAGCCCGATAAAAATTAATGTTTACCGAACGTGGTGAAGGGAAGTTGATTTTCTTTGCTCAGGAAACAGAACAATTTTTGCCTCAACAAGCAAAATCTTCTTTGTATTTGGAGCAAAGGAACAATTCTTTATTATAGGGACTATGCAATGTGATGAAAGTTTCAGCTTTTAGTTCAGAAATTGTGGAATTCTCAAAATTTAATCATATAAGGATTTACATTCATGAGTGTATTCGTTCTTATTTTACAATTGTGTGGAATTTCAAATCTACTTTATTATTTCTGTTTTGAATGAGATGCAAATAAACTTAAATAAATTTTATAGAAAAATTAATTTTTTTGTATATTTTCTTTAAAATAATAAATACAAATTAAAATTAATTTAAATACTTATATGGATAAATAGCTAGTAACTATTCCAAATTAATTTCAGTTTTATGTAAAAAGAACTTTTAATAAGATTATAAACTTAAATATGTAATCATAATTGTTAAGATGCATAAGTAATCGTTTATATTTCATCCATGAAAAGTTTCTTTTGATACATTTTAATCAATTATATTGAACAAAGTTAGGACATCTTCGTTTGAATGATTTGAAATATTTCTATTAAGTGATATGACTGTAAGTCTTATTTTGAAATTCAACATTTAAATGCTTGTATTTCAACTAAATTTTATGATAATTTAGTTATAAAAATGATTTAGAAAACACGACATGAAACAGTTTTTTCATACTTAATTCTGGAAACCTTTACTATTAAATTGAGAAATTTAATTAAAAAAGAAACCAAAAGATGGCAATTAAGAAAAGAAATTTAGTTACGGAAATATTGAAAAAGTGTTGGATTTAATATTATTCAACCAACTTGATAAGCATTTGTGAAAAATTGGACAAATACTTTGAATTGCTAAGGTTATATTAATCCGGCAATAAGCATAATTATGTCTATTCAAAAGTCTTTTCTAGTCTGTCCATGGCAATCAGTTTGATGATATTTGCAATAATCTAACATTATCAAGTACATGAAAAAGTCTTTATCTTTCCTCTGATTTAAAGAACTATTTCATTATATTTCAAAAATCATCAATTGCAGCATTGTTTTTAGGAATAATAATTTTTTTATACGTATATATATGCACATATGCTTCGTTTAGCGTTTATGTCACATTTTTTCTTTTCATACATTAATATGGGTGGAATGTTCAACATGAATTTAGATATTTCTTTTTAGATTTACTTCATTATTTCATTTGTTAAGATTTGAACCTGTCTAATTGTCTATTAAAATGTATCTAAATGGAAAGAAATTACAAATAATTATCTATTCAAGCTGTATCTAAGGGGAAAATTCATGGGTGTCTATTGGAGCGGTACCTAAATGGACAAATTATGGATTATTGTCTATTGAAGCTGAATATAACCAGAATAATTACAATTGTCTATTGCATCTGTATCTAAACAGAAAAAAATGTAATTGCAATAATTATTGGAAGATAATAATATTATTTATCTATGGATAGTTATATTAATGTTATTTCTGCCATTTTATTTCGATAAAATGTGTTTGAAAGAATAAGAATAAAATCATGAAATGCGCTCATTATTTATGAGAATTTATTCATTAAATGCTCGTAATTTTTTTAAGTTATAAAGAAAGGAACAAATGCAAATCAAAATATTTATTAAAAAATATTGATTCGATTTTTTTTACAAATCTATTTACAAAATGTAAAATTGTCCATTTTTTATTTCCTCAGGATTTTTATAAATTTTTAATAATTATTTCAATTAATATTCCGTTTATTGAAGAAAAAATTGTAAATGTATTACGTTACCATTTCGATAGGTTGTATGCATTATAATTTTATATTGTTGAAGATATATATTGGAAACGAAAACAATGTCGGTATAAGAAGAATGGCAATCGGTCTGATTTTTCTTTTATGTTCGATCCCTCACGTGCCAGAATCGGGTCTCTCAAACTTTCGAAAGAATCATCCAGCCTATAGATAAACTCTCTTTTCTGTACATTCTTCCGTCGAGTAGATTAAGTTTGCGCTGTCTATAAATCCCTTGGAATCTGCTCATTGTGAAAATAAACTAGTCAACTTTCCGCTTTCTCCCGATTGGAGTTTATGTATAGAAGACGCGTTTTCATCCCAAGTTCATTTGCAAGTGAGAAAAACTATAATGTGTGTCTTCATCTACCCCTTCCTCATCTCCCCTTTTTTGTAAAAGCTCCAAGAAAAGCTTTCAGATCGTTTGTAGAAGAAATAATCTGATTCTTATTTCTATTCTAAAACTGCCGAAGCAAAACTTGGGACTTTATAAATGCTGTCAGTAAAACTAATTTATTCTACCAACATTAAAGAAATATAAAAAACAAAACTTAAATCTTCAGTTTGTGATAAAAGGCATGAACATTCATCACAAATTGATAAATGTTCGTGCTTCGCAATAAATATTTTTCAATAGTACCTTTATTTAATAAAAATAGAATTTTTGACAAATATTTACTGTCCTTACTATTTCTTATAAATGTTAAATTTTTCCTATGTGTCTCCCTTCAGTATATGTATTTACCAATTGAAATTTCTGACAAATATTTACTGTTTTATTATTTCTTATAAATGTTACGTATTCTCTGTATATTTATCTTCATTTTATCTGCTTACTAAAAATTAAATTTCTGACAAATATATATTGTTTAGGGTTTCTGATAAATGCTAAGTACTCTTTGTGCATTTCTCTACATTATATCTACTTACTAAAAATACAATTTCTGGCAAATATTTAATGTTTTTATTATTTCTTATAAATTTTAATTCTCTGTGTATTTCCCTTTAATGTATCTACTTAAAAGTTTTGACAAATATTTAATGTTTCCTATAAATTTTAAGTACTTTCTGTGTATTTCTCTTCACTATATCTGTTTACTAAAAGTGAGTTTTCTGACAAATGCTAACTGCTACTGTTTTTTATATATATATTAGCAATTTCTGTGTACTTCTCCATATTTTGATTTTGTGAATAAATGAAATGTATCTTTGAATAATTAGAACTTGTAAAGTTAAATTACATTGAAATTATTACTTTGCAATCCTTTATGTATTACTGATTTTCTAAAAAAAGATTTGTGGAAAATACGTCACTAATCTACGCTCTTACTACTGACTTAAATTAGCTATCAAATTGAAATAAACTATCCTTTAAAAAAAATAGGACCATATCACTTGTAACTTGCAAAATAGCAGTTTTATTCTAGGAAAATCTGTTATATCCTTATAGCAAAAAATAAATATTAATCTGCCAACTTGCAGAATTAATAAAAATGTAATTTATAAAAGTTCAGAGTCAAGTAGTCAAAAGAAGAAATGAAAATTTTAATGTAAAAGGATATGATAAATGAACTAGAGGAAGAAAGATAATTTTATAGTTGATAAAATATTGTGTAATATTTTTACAATAAAATTTACATTATTATAATATATTTCATAATAGTTTTAAAGATGCTATTCTTTTTGCCTTATTATCCCCATACTATATTGTGGCCTTTTAAGAGCTTAACTGTTAAATATAGCAATAAGAATAAAAGAAACAGCACCTTTTGAATTGAGTTTATTATAATTATAGGAATAAATTATTGCTTTTGTAAACACGTTTTTCAGGGATTTACACTTTCAGAATGAATTTTTAATTCCTTAATACTGATTTGTATTAATGCATGATTTATTTTTCCCGTATGAATTTTTAATGTTTATAATCACTTAGATTTTTGAAGTAATATCGTAGAAAGATTTAATGATGAAAAGAAAAATATTCCGAGATTTTTTTTGAGCAACACTTTTTAAATAAATGACATTTAAAAAAAATTCTTGTATCTTATGAAGAACTTCAAAACAAATAAAGCAAAAGTTTGAAATGTTTCAGACTACCTGAAATTAGTTTACAAATTTCTTTCGTTAATGTTAAAAAAAGGTTTTCTAGAAAACATTAAAAATAATGGAATTTCAAAATGAAAAAGTACTTCTTTAAATGGCTCTTTATATATTTAGATTTTATTTTTTTCCTTAACTTGTGGTTTTGTAAAAATTTACAAAAAATGTCCACCAAGTTCTGAATGGAGCATAAGAAATTCATTTTACTTTCGTTTTAATTACGTTGAAATAGTGACAATAAAAAGACTTTTACAGTAATAAAATTCTCAAAAGAAATCGTTCAAATGTAATTGAACGTGAACGAAGAAATGTTACATTAGATGCGAGCCATTAAAATCTATTGTTTTTATCAGATTTTTGATGCACAAGATATAACTTTTTTATAACAGTTATCAGCAGTATTAATTGCTTTTGGGTTTTGCCAAAAGACTGCAAAAAATTCTGTTTTATTAACAGAAATTTCTGAAAGAACCTGCATAAAGTATTTATAAAAGAAATGTTTTTCAACATCTTTACATTGCGAAATCTCTTTAAATTTCTTCTTGATGAAATTTTAATTCGAAAGGAAATAAAAAAGGCACGATTAGAAATGTTACCAATTTCGTTCTCTATGTGAAATAATGTTGTAAGATTTCTTTCAAACATTTTCCAAAGCAATTCAATCATTCAATAATGAAAAAACATTTCTATATCGTAGAAGCTGTTTTCAAGAAATTGGAATCGTTTTTTGAAAAAGATTTTAATTCAGAATTGATTTAATGCAGCTTAATCTGTAACTAGTACATGCTTCAAAATATGACCACTGTCATTTGAGCAACTTATTGTAAATTTTTAAATGAAAATAGTTTGAAAAAGATTATTATTTTGAAATTTGAACTTAACAAGCATGCAAATGGACAAATTATATGTATGAAAGATTATTTCCTGATATATATGCACTGTGATTACTGTATACAATTAAATTTTCTGAAAATCCAGAAGTCCCTTTTTAACAAATTAAAAATAATTTGCTACAGCATTATACTCTAATGTACATAGATTTTTTCAGCAGACATAGAAAATCGACTTAAATCTTAAATATATATTAATGTGGTTATTTTTAAATGACTTTTATGAACATTAAACTGTAAATATAATTATAAAAATTCCCTTTTATATACAAAAAATATATTATTCTGTTGAGTTGGTTAAACGCATTAACATTTATTTTTTATAGTTATAAGAAATTATTCAATTTTAATAAACAAGTACTATTACTGTGCAATTTATTTAATTTTCTATTTTTTTCATATTTTGTAAAACTTCCTCAAACAATAAATGTTGAAATGCAAAAAAAGAAGTATATTCTTAGTTTATTAAATAAAACATATTTTCTGGAGCATGACCCAAAGATACATAAAAGGCCTATGTTTCATTTCACTTCCATTTTCGGTTCTGAATGCTTAGGGAAATAATGACATATCCAAAATTCATTCAGGAGATTAGCCAATTATAAATATGAAATATTTATTGATTCCATTAATTCAGAAAAAGTCGTAGAAAAATATAATACAAAATAATAATAATAAGGCCCTTTCTCTGATACTTCTGGTAAATTTCAGACGAAATACATTAAGACTACCATATTTTCCATCATATCCACAATATTTGTGATTCCAAATTAAATAATTTTTTGCCCTTTCTCGGAAAAAAGCTGTTTTTAGAAGAAAAAAAATATATATTATGATTCATACGTTCCTCAGAAAGAAAAAAACGATTTATTCAATAATGCGCGTGAAATAAGTGAAGAGAAAATTGAATTATGCAATTACTACTAATTAACTATGCAAGGTAGAATGAGATATTGAAAAGAAGACATCATATTGTTATGAGAGAAAGTAGCATTGTAAGACTAATTATACTATCACATTAAGCAAAGTGAATAATTAATTACTTCCTTCCAGTCAAGGAATTTGAAATTCTCTCATGGTTTTCATGTTTTCATTGTTTCTCACTGTCATCTCATTTCAACATTGTTTTCTCTCCTTAAATGAGTATGAACGCATGCATTTACTAAAAATTCCTCTCTTAAGCTAAACTAAGTTGTTATCTGTTTTTAAAATACATCAGAATGCTCAGGATATTTACCTCAAAGGGAAAACCTTTTTCGAAAAATTGTACTTACTTCCAAATCTATAAATATTCCTAATATCATCTGTCATCTTAAGCTCAATACTTTAGGAAAAACAAGAATTTATTTACTTCAAATGTATAGAGTGTTGAATCTATCTTTAGTATAATTTAAAAATGATATTTTAAAACTAAAATGCATTGCATATTGTTTAGTATTAAGAGTTCATTTTCGATATATATACATATTCGATATAGATGAAAAGGTAGCTTCCTCATCCTAATTTACTTACGTCTCATAGCTCTTCATGTGAGTGTAAGAGAGAGTTTTAAATATTAAAGGGACGTATGTTTGCAAAATAAGTTCATTTTTCTGTTATTTAGGTTTGGAAATAATATGACTGGAATTTAGATTTAAATGAACTTTTCGCTCGATAAGCATAAAAATTTCTGAATCTACATTCTTCCGGTTTTAAATAAAGTAATTTTGGGGGAAAGTTTGAGAGTATGAGTCCCTGCGAGTTTTGGCAAAGTCTAAATGTGAAATTTTAATAACAATACATTGGTTATGGTAGTTAGCATTATTGGACAATTAGATCGCCGGATCTCAAACTTTTTCGGTGCATATAGAAAATAAAACCAGGTAAGATACCATTAAATAAATTGTAAAGATTGATTTATTGATAATCATTACATTTTTTTTTTTCTTCTTACGGCTTTTGTTTGGTCACTTGTCTTATTTATGTTCTTTAAATCTTAAGCAAACCGGCGTCCTGGCATAGGGGTGGGGTGTCTTCACGTGATCGGGGCGTCCCGGTTCGGGCACTGTTGTTCTATCTGTAGGAATGCAACCCCCTGTAAAAAAGGATATGTGCAAGAGAAGTTGAAGCATGAAGTAGTGAAGTCCTACTCTTGGCCCAAATAAGCAAACAAGAGCCTCTCATTTTGGCGTAAATTGCTGCCAGACGGTTTGTAAAGTGCCATAAGTAACAACAACATCTTAAGTAAGGAAGTAGGCATTTTAGAACGTATAATGCTGTGTGAGCATATCATTAAATAGGGTCTGTTTTGTTTCAACAATGAATGTAAGAATTGCAATAAAAAAAACTTTTCTTTACTTTTTTGTTACTAAATTGCTCGAATAAAGTTATTTTAAAAAGATCTAAGAAAATGTTTTGATGTAAGAAATGTTGGTACAATTTTAAAAATATATAACGAATTTTCTTACTATTCAGATTGCATAGATCCTAAATATTACATTATTTCTCTATTTAAAAAAACCCCATACATTCGTTTTATATTTGTTTGTTAAATAACCTTATTCTATACAAAAAATAACGAATCTGGCTGGTTTATAAAATTGCTGAAATCTTTACTAGGAAAGAAGTTACACTTCTCATTAAAATGTAAATCAATCTGAATAGCTAATTAGATTGTTTGATACAATAGTTGATTAGGAAAGTTTGATAATGGCATAAAATGGCAATGGAAATTCGAAAGATATGTAGATATAATAGCTTTTGACTTATAATGAATGGTATATGTATGTATGTATGTATGTATATGGTGTTTTGAAATCATACTTGCTGATATTTTTAAGGCAGAGAAACAAAAGAATACTTATTATTTTTCAAAATACTATTAAATGTTTTACATGAGATAAAGCCTATGCCTATTTTTTTAGATCACGATTTCTATAATTCAACATTTATTGTCTCTAGATAGTGTTTGTACTTAGATCAATCTTAGGATGCATAATCGGAATTTAGTTTTTTCTAGTTTCAGCAATTTATTATTGTTATAGTAAATATATATGAATTGATTGAAAATCAGCATGGTTTAATTTAATCGCTACCAAAATTTTGTATCTCCTTATTAATAGTGAATTTAGTCATAGCCTTTAAGTTTTTATAACACCTTGGAGGAACCATTTGTAAGGTGAATAAATGTTTGGAGGATTTTTTCCTAAGTGGAACCTTTATATCTTCGTGGTATAGGATTTTTACTAGATCATCTAAGTGAAAATTTTTATGGTAAAGTATTAGTTCAATCCTTTATGCAAATTACACACTATCAATAATTTTTATTATTATTAATCGATTTTCCTTTACTTGTTTTAAATAAAATTTATTTTATTGAATCGTTTACTCTCATCAACGATTTCTTGAATTGTCGATCCAGAAAGTTTTCTTTACAAAATATGTGAAACTAACTCAACTTCCTCAAATGATTAAACCTGAATGTAACCATTAGTGAAAAATTCCCATCCAAAATCTGATCCATTATCTGATATTTATTCTAAAATAATTCAAGGAAACACTTTTGACTCTCAGTTTAAACCTTACTGGTGATAAAACATTTCGCGGACATAAATTCTAAAGAGATTTGGACGAGTAACAGTTGTGTAAACTTTGAAATTAAAATGTAATCTTCCACAAGGCACTTTTAATTTGCAGCTGTTTTAAATCCCTTTAAGTGGTTTGTCATTAAGGGAATAAATCTATTTTTCTGTTTCCAATAACTTCCATAATAATACATCTTCTGTATTTAAAAAGAGTATAAAATCAATGAATTACAAAAACTTTTATTCAACAAAAATGGATTATTTAATATTTATTTAATTTTTCAATTTTCTCTTTTAGAGATAAAATATTGGTTTTTATTATCAGATTTTATATAGTCTAACTGGTTGTGATGTCAAACAAATATGTAAAAAGTATTATAATCTTAGGTATTGCAGTTTCTAATAGCTGCATGATTAATAAAACTTTTTATTCTTATGAGAGTAACGTGAAGCTCAATTACTGTTTATGGTTTCATTGA
>JAPMOQ010048161.1:728090-741930 GCA_026543055.1 Argiope trifasciata
TGTCTTCTATACTAAGCTGATAATAAGTTAATGCTGTAATCAGCTAATGGTACAACAAATGATTCACATATAATTTTTTGAAAATATACGATTTACGGTTTCGTTGATCCGCAGTTTGCAAATCCAAGTACCTAAGAACTGCATAGTACTTTCGATATTATTATATATAATAAAAATTTTAGTATTATTTAACCAGGAATATTCTGACTTAATTAAGCCTTAATTGATTTATATGTAATCAATAAATCAAGCTGCTATTTCATTTCAGAAATATATTTTGACTAGTTGAAATGATAGTCAAAGAAATAAGGATTATTTTTATTGCTAAGAAAATTTCATAATCTGCGTATTTTTAGGCTGCATATTCATAATGACATACTTTAAGCTAAAGCATGGAGTCATTCTATCACAAGTTGATTATTTTAAGGATTTTGTAAATATAATTATTTAATAACATGTGGTATTTTGATTTAAATTGTGTTTAAATAAGCCGAATTCAGAGCTAGAAAATAGGTATTGATGTTTTAAACCTGTGAGGATTATGTTCTGATATTACAGTACAAATAAACAACGAAACTACAGATCTCTGCACTCAAAGTGCGTTTATATCTTTAAAGGAGCTTACAGTGGCTTTCAGTACAGCGTTTAGATTTCAAGGCAGATTTGATAATTTGGGGCTCTATTGACGTATTTAAATCCTTATCTATACAGAAACTTAACTAATCTTATCATTATTTTCTTTTTGGTGGTTGATTTTAAAATTAAAATAAGCTTGAAGCTTTGTTTTGAATAGTTGAATTTTTCTATTCATCAAGTCTTAATAAAGGAAAAATAATAGAAATATATTCTGAATAGCAGTGAAAAGAACAATATTATTATAAAAGTGAGAATTCCAATATATTGTTTTGAGTGTCGTAAGCACTTTTCTCACATAACAAATACTGTTTTTTTTTTCAAAGAAATTTAGATTTATGTTTATAATTTTCACAGTAAAGTTTAATTTATAGCTTATTTATTAAAATTACATGAAAAGAAATTTTAGCAAATGTGTTTTCAGAAGTTTTAATAAAGATAAAATTATAGCAAAATTTTTAGATTAACAATAAAAAAGAGATGCAATATAATAAAAGTGAAATTTGAAATATATTGTATAATCAGTTTTATTCTGAAATAATAAATGTTTTTTTGTTAATTAATTTTCCTATCAAATGTTTTAAATTATTGCACATTCTCTTAAATTTTGTACTAGATAGTTTATATTATTAGTACGTTTATTTCTTCAATAACTAGTTTCTATCTGAAAAAATATTTTTGTAGAAAGCAGGTTGATTCCAGAGTTATTTATTCTACGAAACCCTTTTCCAGTTTTGGTATATAAATCCAAATCTTCCACACGCTATAAGAAGAAAATTGCTATCAAACTTAGACGATATGTTACATTTCCATTTCTTTGTCAGATAAATAAAGAAAATGGCATACCTATCGGTTTCGCTGGCAATTTCTTTTTCTAGATCTGAAATATGTCTTTGACTGTTATTGGAAACGGTATAAAATAACAAGCTCAAATAGTGAAATTTACCACAATTTCTAAGAGCTGGAACGTCATTTTTGAGATTTTAATCATATATCGATAAGAGTATCTAGTATCTTCCTATAAATGTTGAAGGCAGACGATATATTAGAATTCGATTTCTTAGTTGAAAAATGTACATTTGATGAAATATTGAAACAAAATTTTCAAATGATTTTAATAGTTCTTTCAGAGATGGGAATAATATTATAAAAAATTAATTAATTTGAAACGTATAGTTTAATGAAATTAATTGAATGCAATGAAATGCGTTGTTACAATATCTAGAGAGACAAAAATACTTGTATTAATATGTTATTATTTTAACATGAAATGAAATATTTGCATTCTATTTTTGATTTTTAATGAAGTTAAGAAATATTCTTTCTTTTTGGGATTTAATTTCTTTAGATAATCTTTTGGAAATCCTTATTTATTACGTTTTTATTAATTTTATACATAATTATATAAAAATTAATAAATATAATACAACAGAACACGAGTAATAAAAAAATAGAATAATATTCTAACATGCTTTAAACAAGAAAATTAAATTAAAGTGAAATTAAAATTAATTAAAACTAGATTTTTTTTAGTTTTAATAAGATTGAAACTATTATTAAAACTTTAATAAAACATTATTTAATTTCATTCTGGCATCCACACGAAACAAATAAGTTAAATAAGGGGTCATAAAAATCAATTTTAATTATTTCTTAGATTACATTTCAATAAAAAATTATATATTCTCAGTCACTGACACGAAAAGATATACTATGTACTCTAATGATAGAGTATTACTCGCCAAAAGAGGACTAATGTTGAAAGAAAAGAAAAAAATTTAGTTTCTGAGTACATGATTAACTTGCAATGTAATTTTACCAATCGAAATATTTGAAGAGAAGCTTCCATATGTGTATTTTGTAAAAGTTTTGCAAAAAATGTTCTGATATCAATAAATTTGTTTTTTAAATGGAGAAGAGTTTCATACATTCTATATGAACTATAAATTGGAAATCTTTTATTTGCTTCTAACTATCAAAAATCAAACAATTACTTATTAAATTTTATTTGTAAGATCCTTAAAATAAGTACCAAAAATAATGATAAAAACATATTTATTCGAATATTTACTCTTCAAAATATTAATCATGAATTTGAAGTATATTATCTGATGAGTATTAAAATAATATTATTTTATTACAGCAAAATTTTTGCCTGGAAATTTAAAAGGCAACGTAATGTTTCTGTAAAATAATAATTGCATTAATATAAAAAAATTGAAATATAATATCTAAAACCCTCCAATAATAATTTTGGTAGCAATTATCATTATTATTTTGTAGCAAAATATATTGTTTTCCTTTGATTCATCAGTTGTAATTATTAATCCTTTAAACAGGCAACAAATATCTATCCTTTAAAGTTCTCAATCGCTTAGACTAGATTTTAGAGAAATTATCGATAAATATTAAAAATAAAGAATTCCTAATCCTAGTCATTAATTTAAAAAATTAAATTTAACATTCCCGTTTATGATTTCATTTAACAAAAAAAATGTGGAATTCAAATGTGGTCAAATGTTTCAAATGTGGAATTCAAAGGGCATGATTTATATAATCATAGTTTATTCCTTCAGTTAAACTGCAATACATTTAATAATATAAACTGTTTAAAATTTGAAATTAAATAATCACAGCTCAGATATGAAAAATCAAGTAAAAAACATTATTCTAAATATTTATTTACTAAGATGCTCCAAAAAAATTATATAAATATATTTTTTAGATGAAATTTATCTTAACTGTAAAGGACTGAAAAAATAATTCTTTTAAATAAAATGTAACGTATATTAGTATATTAGAATAAAGGGGAAACATACATTTTATTCATCTTTCACTGAATAATGCATGGTGTGTTATAAATGAATCTATGAAAAAATACTGCTTACATTCATAGAAATCTATTTTTTAAGCCTCATCAAGTTTCATTCTTCTTGATTCTGAAAGTCGAAGCGTATCTTTTCTTCTACAAAGGGTTTTATATCAAACGAATCAATATATATCATCTTACTCAAAGAATGCAGGCAATTGGTGGAATTAGATCTTGGTTGCCCGGAAATGGAAATGTAAGAATAGCCTACGCATGATAAACACACAGTTGACTTTGGATGTAACAATAAGATCCAATGGTTTTTCGAAAGACGTATTTCAGATTAGAAAGGTATGATTAAAAGCTTTTTATCAGATAAAGAGAAATTATTACAATTTTTAGGTTACATAAATATATTCAGACGAAATCTAATAAATAATCATCTTGAATTTTACTTAATATTTTCTGTTACTCATGCAATATTCTTTAAATTCGAAAACATAAGTACATTTGCATTGCTCTGTATTATATATTTGCTCGTTCAAAATTTTCACGTTTTGAATTATGTTTTGGTTAGATTCTTAATTGTTTTATTAATTAATTTTGTAAGTACATTCTTGTAAAGATTTTAATTAAGAAAATTAAATCATACAAATTATATTTTAAAATTTTAAAACTACTGTTGCGCAATCAATCAAGGAAAAGTGCGAAAAGGAACTGCAGTGAACTGAGCACTGAATGACGTATGCAGTTCGACAGAGTTTTTGTATTTAGAGACGATTTAGAAATAGCTGTAACGGTTACTGTGATGTAGTGTCTTTTATGTTTGTCTTCATGTCTTATGTCTGTGTCTAATAAAGAAGATATTTTAATGGAAGTGTCTGCTGATATTTATTCAAAGTGCTAGAGCAGCTGGTAGCTGCTAATCTTTACATAACAACTTCATTTAAAAATTACCAATTTTAATTTCTCGTGATATTTTTGTCCTTACTTACACAAACAGAACACAATTTTGATTCGGGACTAAAACTCTCTACGTGCAAACATTAAAATTTCATTGAATAATATTATAAATCTTCCAAAAATACTATTTTAAATATTTATAGTATTTTTTGGTTTTATAATTATATTCAAATATATTCTATTTTCTGAAACATATATATATTTGATATGTTATTTTATTCATTTTACAAAATACGCATAATAAAATTTATTTGCAAATTATTATAGCAAAAATTGAAATTGATATTGCTAATTGACGACTGTTTATCTAACAATTACTGACATTGAAAATAATAACAAAATATAAATAAAGAAAAATATAAATGCAGTTAAAAATATAATATATTATTTTGAAATTTAATAAAATGGTAAATGTGAAATAATTGCGAATTCTATAACTTTTTTCAATTATCAAAAAAAAAAAAAATGCAGAAATATCATTTTATTTTAGAGTGTAATTATTAGAAAAATAAAAACAAAACTATTTACACTACATTGAATACAAAATATTTTCACCCTACTACTTTACGCTGAGATTAATATCATCTCATTTTATTAGATTTTTAAATTTCTTAGTTGAGTTTTAAAACGTATATTCAATTATGCATTTGGCCTTTTTGAATGTATTAGTATTTGAAAGCTGTTATAGTTATTCCATGAAAATTGGTTTCTGTTATACTTTATTAGTAATGGATATTTGATATTTCTCTTATGAAAAACAAATGTAATCATGATTAAATGATATTACATTGTTCACCAAAGTTCTATGAAAGTTATGTTTCTAAGTAATGATTATTAAGAAGAGAATAGTTCTGCATATAAACTGGATTAATTCTTTAACATCAATGATACTTTTGAAGCATTTACTGTGGAAGTATTGGATTAAAAAGTAATGTTAGAATTCTATGATTTTTGAAACTAATAAAACTAAAATTTATATAAGTATAAGTGGTTCAAAATGCATGCATAATCTGCAAGGTAAATAATACTTTCATAAGTCGTCAGAAATTATTATTGAATATAACCCTATTATCCTTTATTTACGCAGATAATTGATATGTATAAGTAAAATTAATTAATTATTTAGAATAATTATTCTTTTAGGTTAGTTAATAATTAAATAACACCATAAAATTAAATAACGAATTACTTAATACATGATTTTATAAATAAAAATTATTCCAAATTTATAGCTTTTCTTACTTTTATTGTTGGAAAATGGTCCTTTTTTTCACACATTATTTAGAGTTTCTTGCAAATTACAGAACAAAAAAATAGGTTTTAAAAGACTTATTGATAATAATACGAATTTAATTGGTTTTATGGACAATTAGAATGAAATAAAGAAATGTTTCTGTTAAAATTGATTTTAGCTATCGATAACTTTTAACAAATTAATGCTTGAATCGAAATATCAATTTCATAATCACTCTATACCAATGTAATTAAACTATTATTAAGGTACTATTTTATTGCTAGTTACGTAATGAAAAAAAAAATTTTTCTTCTTTTTTAAAAGATTTATTTGTCGATTTTGAATGATCATAATTGTAATAAAATAGCTTTTGCTAAGTTTAAATTTCTTTTATCTTTAATAATTCCGCTGAATTATGAAAATAATCTTACATATTTAATAAGTTACATCTGAAAGAAGAACATTAAAAAAGTTACCAACCAACGAACATATTTTTAAATGTAATAATAGTGGAAATTGACTAATATTTCCCTTAAGATATTATATATACCTGAGGAATTAAAGGTAAAAAGTAGATCCATGACATGTGACAAGATTAACTGCTTCCATTACAATTATTAAACCAAAGAAAGCTCCGAGCTAAATGAGCAAGTAGCAACACAAAGCAGCAGTTTCTCTAATATATATATATATGTATGTATATATATTGTTTTTGCTTTTAATGTTCTTCTCTATGCGAAATGTATGATTAGATTGGGAAAATTGCTTTCATTTAATCCAATCTAAACCAGTGATTTCAATTTTTTCTTCTCCCCCCCCCCATTGGTAACAGCTCTGTTTTGTTTCTCAAAAGCATATAAAATCTTTTATAGAGTCTTTGGAGATCTCTTTTAAATGATTTAAGATTTCCCTGCAACGTTTTAACAAGACCGTTGAGTTAACAATTTTAACACTAATCTTAGTTTGTGGTGTGTTTGCCCGGTGGCATTTGAAGATATCACGGAAAAGGCGGTTTACTTTTAAAAGTATATTTCTCTTAAGCGATAGTAAAATAGTTTTACGATCAAGGAGTGAATTTACTGCCAAATAATTTCTTGGCTTGCGACAAAAGCAATTAAAAGAAGGAATGGGCAATCTCAAAGTTTTCTTATTTTTATCATTATGAGAAAATTCAAATTACAGGTATTTGAAAAATGTTATTAAGGACTTGGAATTGCTTTTGCAGTCAAGCTCTCTCAAAAATTTATGTTACAATTTATCCAAAATTAATTAATTATTTTTGACTGATAAATCTGCAATTTCTATTATTTTTATGATTTAAGATATCACTAGTAGTACTACAATCTTAACTTCGCATAATGTCCTCATTGAATTCCTGTTGCTCAAATTAGCATAAATCTATCAGTATTTTATTAAAAAATAATGTTATTTATTGATAAACGTTAATTAAAACATTAATAAATGTTAATTAAGTTACTACAGTTTGTGATTTTTAAAATAAGATATATCAGAAAATCAACGAATTTAAAATCAAATATTCAAAACTATTATAGCACCATTATCAGATCATTCTTAATTCATTATGATCAAATAAACTATATATTGCATGTTAGGGTCAATGTCAAATATATTATTGTGAAAAAAAGAAGCAAAAAATGGGATTTAATTCTCAGAAATCTGAAATAGGCCTTAGTTCTTACTTTAGTGTATTTTCAATAAATTTAATTAAAAAATTCTTAAGTTTGCTATGTTACTGAAAATCTAGAATTTATCATAAAAATATTCTAAGTTATATTTTAAGAAATTATAAATTCTAATCTGAATCAAAGAAGTTAAACTTTAGATAAATTTTTTTTTCGATATGTATTTATTTTAACGTATGTTTAGACAAACCAAACTTTTTCAAAAATTCAGTTTCTCTTTTTTTTCGTATAAAGGAATAGGATTCCAACGTAAAAAGAAAAAAAAAACATGCAATCGATGTGTTTCCCATCAATTTTATCTAAAAGTTGAAAAAATAAGATCATAAGAAGCAGTGTCACTAATTTACTTAAAAAAATGAGTATTTTTGATATTTCATCATATAAATATTCATTTCTTATTCCGTTAAGAACATAAAAGATGTTTCAAAATGTTATTCACTCAACCATTTAACAGTTGTTTTGAAAAACTTTCCCATTTATTTAAATACTTTGGAATTTCCACGTTACTTAATGATAACCTTATATAGTAATACAGTTTTCTTATTTTATAATCCACATTAAAATATTTGAAATTAAAAACATAATGCATGTATATGTTAATTATTAATTTTTTACAAACGTATTACAGAGCATTATATTAGGTTGTTCGGAAAGTAATTTCGTTTTTTCCTGACAAAGGATTTAATTGCATTTTTCGCACCCAATTTCATACTTAAACCGCAAAATCATTTTATGTTTTAAGAGCTAATATAGCAAGGCTTGAGTGTGAAAAAGTGCCGCTGATTCTTCGCAGTAGTTTTTGGATGGTGCCCTTTTAAATATGGAGAGCAATAAACAGCATTTTCGTCATTTTTTTCTTTTTTGCTATAAAAGGTAAAAATGCTGTTCAAGCCAGAAATAAATTAGCCAATATGTGTGGAGAAGATGTGTTAACAGTACATCAGTACCAGAACTGATTTGCAAAATTTTTCCTTCAAATGAGGAGGCCAAAAACCACCTCGATCAGTTTTTTTTACAGCAAAGACCAAAACTTTTATGAGCGTGTAATCATGTTACTACCAAAAAGGTATTAGACCAGAATGGCAAAAGGTATTAGACCAGAATGGCAATTTTATAATTTAATAAATAATTTATTCATTAAATGAAAATTTCTTTTCATTTTGATACAAAAATACGAAATGACTTTCCGAACGACCCAATATTTACCTAGCCTTAAATCAATAGCTTTCTTAAATCTTAAATCAGTAATAGTTTTCCTTAAATATAGCTTTAATACATCTTATGAATTAAGATAATTTAATGAGTTTGTGCTTCATTTATGGCATTTAGGAAAAATTTGTTTAAATTATGTAAAGAAATAAATCGTGCTACTGAAAATAAAATACTTGTTAATATATTTATATTTTCATAATCATGTAAGAGGTTGAATTAAATTTAAAATATGATAACATAGCTCTTCCTGTTATCTATATATCTATTCTTCGAGCATATTCACTGTAGTTTTATTTCTCAAAGTCCCCATTTATATTATTTGGTAGAAATCTATAAAATGTTAACAATTTATATTAGATATTATGATTTCCACATAGCCTTTTACATCAGTATCTTCCAGAAATGTTACTGTTTAATTATTTAGTTATAATGTTTTACTGTTAAATTTGTTTATTTCATATTAAATTAAAATTTACATTTCATATAACCTTTTACTTTTAACTCATCAATCCAGTAACATATTTAATGTCTTATTTAGTTTCATATTCAACCTCTAATTTAAAATGAAATCTTCCATTTAGTAAAAGTGAAATGCAATAAACGAAATCTATCGGTAATTGGATTAGTTAAAAAATTCGTAACATCTGCCGATTATTTAATTTAGGATTTTTTACTACATTTTTGGGAAGGGTTTTCATCTGCTATAAGGAGATTAAATCAGTAGTTTAAAAATGATTTATTGGCAATTCCAGTAAAAACTGTGCTTCACAAGAAAAATGTCAGACACGCTGTATAATAATTTGCTTGCGAAAGAGGATTACATAACAATACTTAAAAGATAAATGAAAATAATATTTCATTCTCTAAAAGTTTATCAAAATTATGTCATATTTTTAATTACTTCATAAATGATGAATACTTGGGCAAATTAAATTTAATGCAATGAATGAATTAAAACATCCCCGAGAAGTTATTAAATGCTTATAGATTAATATTTTTAATTATATTATGATTAATTAATTACATATATTTAGATAAATTAGTTAGGAAATAAGTTATAACCACTAATAAAATTATTTGATTATTATAAAAATTACCTAAGTGGTATTATTTCAAAATATACACATACATCTGATAATAAAATGAAAAACAATTATTCAACTTCAATCTATTTTAAAATGGAAAAAATAGCTCTCAAAAGTCTTAATGAAGTCTTAAGAAATTTAATTTCACGCTTCTCTTAATGCCCAGAATTTTTAAAGAATTTAAACTCTGAAAGTTTTTTAATCAGGTTTTATAATCGGATACTATTATTGATGCTTAAAATGGAGAAAAAAATACCTAAAAAATTCTCAAACAAAGGGAAAAAAAAAGAAATTCCGTAGAGATTTAGAAAGGATAGAATTTAATTTCGCATTGTGGATGCCTTTTATAAAAGATTGAAATTTCTCGATTCGATATGTGTCTTATCTAACTTTATTTTAAATCCTAACTTTATTTTTTCTCTGAGATAGGATTTATTATTTTTGAGATTTATCAGATCTAAGCTTTACGTTTCTTCACATTTCTTTTGCTTTACATTCCTGCAGCATTTTTTTCTCCATAAAGGCATATCGTTTCTAAAGATTAAGTCTTAATTGTGAAGTAGAAACTGAATCGTTTGAATTAAAAGATCATAATGCCCCTACCGAAAAAATAATTTTCTAATTATTTATGAATAAAATAGTAATTTTTTCACTCTCACTGGCGCTATCAATCTTTATTTGTACCGAATCAGTTGTAAATAAACAAAAAAGTAACGAAGATATTGTTTTGTATTTAAAAAAGGATTGTTTTATTTTAGAAACTTAAATTAAATTGAGTTATGCATTTGTTTAAAGAAAATTATAATTATGCGAGAATTTATATTGTAAAAACTTCTTAATCACATGATAATTTTAATTAATAAATAATTAAATGCAAAAATTGGTTTATTTAATTAAATATATATCGATTTAATTAAATTGTAAGATTGTTTCCTTACTATATATATTATTTGTAATGCTCATTCATTATAAAGAATTAGGGCAAATGATATAAAATTTAAAATAAATTGTAATATTAACAACATATCTGAGAAAATGCTTAAGCTTGAACCAAAGTTAAGATTTAAAAAAATTAAAGAATTAACGTTTAAATTAATTAGATATTTGGTTTATCTGAGTTAACCCTTGTGGTATAAGTTTGAAATTTATCCAATTGATGGCTAGCTATATCAGAAAAAGCTGCTTTAAAAGTGCTGGCACTGATATGTCTTTCCTTTAAATTGAAAGTTCAAAATATGAAAGGACATTTACTAACATTAGGTTTACTCTAATGATTCCATTTAACTACTTCTTATTGCTTTCGTTTGAAGAAATGATTTTCATGACATATTTGATTTCTTCCATTTCTTTTCACTTAAAAATAATAATCACTAAGCATCTTCTGTAAGTTTTCTTCTGATATACTGATGCCTCTATCAGAGAAATCTCAAAAATGCAAATTAGCTGGCATATTGTATATTATTTTGTAGCTTTTTCTTCATTCAAAGCCCATCATTACCCAGCATTTTTATTATATTTCTCTTAATATATATTATAATCTGTTAGATAAAATCTCAAAATCTACTATGGGCAAAAATCCAAATAATAAAAATATATTCTTTTTGTTTCAACATGCCATAATTTTATTTTATTTTGAAACATTTTTGAATAACTGAACATTTATGGTTTTTTTCAATTTTTACTTTAATTTCTTACATTCACTTAATTCTTTAAGTGAAAAAAGGAAACTAGTCTTAGAAAAAATAATTATTTAAATTTATATCAAATCTTTTAAAAATTAAAAATAGAAACATGCATTATTAACTAACATATGCCGTGTTTTTTAAATGCAAATCTGTATTAACAACTGATTTTTAAATTTGCTAATAGTGCTGATCTTCGGAATTTTTTTCAAAAATGTCTTGAAGGTATAATAATTTCAAAATTATGGATTGTGAGTAAAAGCATAAGCTACTTTATTTAGGAGGTTTTACGAATTAAAATACATTCAAAAAGGCGCTTTAAAAAATACTCAAAATATGAATAATGTAACTAATTGAATGCCTGCAAGTAGAAGTTTTGAAATGAGAAGGAAAGGGAATCGAAGTAAATAGCGATCGGTATTTTTGAAATTCTAAATAACTTATTTTTCACTGTGGAAATATCTAAATTTACACGAGAAAAAAATGACGTCCGAAATTACTTCATGTAAGAAAAGTAACTGAAAAATTCTGAAAATAAATGCATTTTTAAAACTAATTCTCTAGATATCAGAGAGCAATAAAATAATAGTCTATGAATCATCATTATAATAATTGGTAAAGAAATATTTAAAATCTTAAATTTAATATTCTGAAATTTGAAACTTTTTGAAATTGAAGCTAATTTGAATATTTTTTTAACAATATTCTATATTTTTTTTCTGGGGGAGGGACTAAATTTGTCTCTCGCACTTAATCAAAAGATACGATGATTTATTTCTGATGTTATTTAATATGGGTACGAAGTTTCTTGAAGATGATTGATTCCCTTTACTTTTACTGACTCAATAAAACTTTTTTTAAATAGTTTTTTAAGGTTTATTTAAAATTATTTACATCAAGTGAAAATGAATTGCTTGTAATGATTCTAATAAATTCAAATGTGTTCTTTCAAAAGAATTATCTAATCCTGCTTCTCAAGTGATAAATGGTAAGGTAAAAAATTAAACTTCATTGAAGTACGACAGATTTTAAGGAGAAACAGAACAGATAAAAACACTTTAAAATACATTGATTATAACGAGAACTATTATTTTTTTAGCTTTTTATAAATGTATTTTAAATTCTCAACTAAACATTAAATAAAAAATAAAACAGCTCCTGTCAGGCAAAACACTTTAATGAGCACTAAGACGATTATAAAATCTTTAAATAAACGCAAATAAGAATAGCATAAGGGAAAAATTTGAAAAAAAGCCAACCATTTTTGCAGTAGTTAATTTATTGTTTGTTTTATTTCATTTTCTTAATGCTTTGATTTTATTTGGTATAAGGAAGAACACTAATTACATACAAGGCAATTATCTCATTCGAATAAAAGTACCAATGAGCACTTTTCCACCCCTCTGCTACAAATAAATCACCATTTTCCTCGCTGATTAATTAGATTTTGTTGTCCTTTTCTCATGATTAATTGCAATTAGATCGTCCTATTTACGCTTTCCAATTATCGAAAAAAAAACGACAAACCATTTGGTATTAATTTTACTCAAAATGTGTTCACTCATTCTTTGAATAAAAATTGTTAAACAATTAAAAGATATAAAAACATTAAAAGCAAAGAAGCAACAAACTTGTTAATTTGACGCAGGATATCTCTTTATGGAAGTTCATTTTACATCGAAGAATCTAATCAAGGCGAAACATGAGCGTAAACAACATCAACAGTGAGCATGTGATTATCCTCCGGCTTTAAAAGGTGTTACCTTTCTACTCCATGGCAGGAATCACCATCATTATGATGCAGAAGCTCACATGAAAGAATAAATACAGCTGAAAGCACCGTTAAGGCAATCATCCAGTGGAATCCAGCGGTTTTAACGAACACCTAATAATGGAGCGGCTTTTGTAACCGTAATGAAATTTCTCTGTATTTAAGTGGATTATCCAATTAGCTAGTGATGGGATCTTTATGCAAATTCTAACCTTTGATCAACATTTAACAGTTTGAATTAACTCGGTTGTAACATAAAAGTGTCTTTGCAGACAAAAGGCCAGTAACCGTTAGTCGCTTGATGAGGAGACGGTGTCAAGGTATGCGAAGGAAATTAATTTTTTTTGGTGGACTATTTTTCATTTGGCTTTTGCTTTTTGTATTATCAGATATGATATTATTTTATGATGAAAACATGGCGTAATAAGGCGACATTTTTTCCCCCTTGTTACGTATTTAGATCCGGTCTTAACATTCTATTTTAAGGAAAGCAAAAATTAAGCCTTTTTTTCCTTCTCAATTTTTTTTCCCAAAGTAGCAGAGGGAAAAATGATAATGCTTTGATATTATAGTAGAATAAAGTTCCTCAAATTATTAATCATTAAGTGAACTTTTTTATGGTTAGTACGCTTTCAGATTTTTAAGTTAATAACTTTGTGCTTAATAAAACAAAAATGATCCCACTAAATATTTGTATAGTAAAAATCCCAACCAACAGCTCTTTAATTGTTTAAATCACTAAAATAAT
>JAPMOQ010048161.1:742330-757063 GCA_026543055.1 Argiope trifasciata
TGTTGTTAGGTTCATATTATTAATTCTTTATTTTTATATTTTATTTCTGTATTAAGTTAGACTTTATTTAATTAAACATTAATGTTGATATCTAGAAAACAAGTATTGTAAGCTGGTTTGGCAAGTTTTGGAAGTGAGAAATTTTTATGACCCATAATATTATTACATTTATAATTGACCTACTTCATTCTACATTACTGCTGTATTACACAAAATTTGTATTTTATGCAAAAAAAAAAAAAAACCTGAAGCAAATTTCCCATCTCTTGAAAATTATTCTTTTTTAAGCAGGTATTGTTCGCTCATTATTTAAATATATATTTCTGTATATATCTTTAAAACAAGCATTGTAAACAGGTTTGCCAAATTAAGTAAGTGAGAATGCTTTATGGAACGTAATATTATTACATTTATAAGTGGCCTAGTTAATTTTGTATTACTGACAAAAACAAAAGTGTTTTGTAGATATTAGATTATTTACGAAGTGTTCTTGATACTTTTTGCCAGAGTATTTTACGTATTTTTTTAATAAGGAAAATATTATTCAGAAGGAATATCGCAGATTTTATCATTAAGATAAGCTAATAATTAACATAAAATTCTACTGCAACTGTTTCTATCAATCATATTTCAAAGAATGGTAGACACATTCAAATAAGCTAGTCTTCTCAACATTAAGCTTGAAATTTAAAAAGATTTGAATAGAAAAACGCATTTGTTTGCAAACGATAATCTGATTATTTATATGAGTGTTGCACAGAATAGAAAGGTAGATATAACTTAATCTTTATACATTGATCGCAGCTACTAGAAGAATGCTCTATCAGTTATTTAAATCAGAATAAAAGACTTTCAGTGAAATGTGTGCAAATATTTGGAAACATTGTATTCTGGCTGTATTCTTTCGTGTTTAATTTAACAGATGATACATTCTTCAACTTCGATTTTGTTGACTTTATTTGTCTATTCTTCTCTTCATTTTATCAAGCTTCGTCAGATTATGATTTACTTTCCATCATGCATACCAGTCATACATAGATATTTTTTTTTTATCTTGAATTCTCCAGGTAATAAAATTTAATAAGAATATTTTAATATACTAAAACAGCAAAACAACTTAAAAGATAACAGTTGTTTATGAGTTTTCTGAATAAATATTTGTTATATGTTATTTTTATATTCCTAAAACAATTTTTCAATAAAAATCAATCATATGTAATTTAGATAAAATTTTAAAATAATATCAACTTTTATCTGAAGTTTTAGTTGTTGCTATTGGAGCTCCCCAATTGATATTTATTTTTATAGACATAAATTGTATTTACCTTTGATGCTTCCATCAATGATTATTAATTTATTGAATCATATTTTTCTTATATTTACCTCCATTTATTCATGTTTATTGTGATCTCAGAAAAAATAAAAATAATTCTTTTTCATTCTTCAAATATCATGAAAGGGACTTATGAAAATACTTTACAAAAGAGGTGGATGACATTTTCAAACTTGATATTTAAATATTAAATATCATATGATATTTTATATACTATATTGAATCAATGTTATTTTTTATGAAATATTCATTAAAAATTATTCTGCGTATGTTTATTGCATGGCACTTTATTTGATCCTTTTAATAATCAGTTATTTATAGAAGAATTGCTTTATTCTATTTCCAATATAATAATTTACTTTGAAAAGGCTTTACTAACACTGATATATTATAAAATTCCATTTGATTTCTGTTAAATATGACAAATTTGGTTTTTACTATCATAAAATGTCTTAAAAAACCAGAAAAAAAGTTTAAATAATAATTGAGTAATTTTTCGAATATGAAAACTGAGTCAAATAATATTTTATTGAATGATTTTCATTCGCAATAACAAGAATATTTAAACAAATTTTGCAAATAATCTTTTATTAAAAAATACTAATAGAGTTAATTTTAATTTCTCAAAATAGTGTGTTTAATGTATTTAAACTAATTTTGTGAATAATCTATTACAAAATTATAGCTCTAGAGATTTTAACTTTTATTTTCTGAAAAGTACAGAATCAATTTCCCAGATTAATTATAATGAAAACACAGTAATAAATGCATCGTCATCAAAATGAATTTTTATCGAAATAGAATCGATGCTGTGCTAAATTTAAGAGTATGTTTCTAGTTGATAAGTAGCAAGATCTGTTTATATGCAATTTGTTTCAATTTAATGAAATAAAATGGGGAACAAAGCGCTGGAAATTTTCATAAAACCATCCAAAACTTAATGAAATTACTCGCCATTAATGACAGTCCTCGTCAGTGACGTTATCTCTTTCCAAACGAGATTACACATCTTTCAAGGACATCCGCTTTCCCGTGAAAGCTCCCTCCCCATAGGGAAGAGCTTCGTATTTGCAGTACAGCCACCTGTAAAATTCCTAGGGATTCGATTTGAGTGCTTTGCTTTAGTAGAGGTAAACTGTCAATCTGTGGAGATCCTAATTTGTCGTTTGAAGGTTAAAAGACCGTCTTGGAGACGAGACTTCAGTAATTGTATTCTGAGTGACGTTTTGATGACGAGACTGGAGACTAGAAAAGGCACAAGCTGTTGCATGTATAAATTAAGGTAATGAATTTCAAAATGCTTCCTTATTATAATGCGAGAAACTATGTTAAGGAATGTGGTGGGTCCAGGAAGTTCATTGGATTGCGGCTTGCCACTGACAGATTCCTCGGTCGGTAAAGTGTTTGAATATATGTTGTTGAAAGAATTAGAGTTTTCAGAAAAATTAGTTTTGGAATTAGATTTTTGAAATGTTTTAAAATGTTTCCAGTTGAAGTTATTTCTTGATTAAAGATTCAAAGCTCTTGAAACTCTTTTAAAGAAGTTATTCCTAAAGGATTTAAAGTTATTTGTAACAATAATAAATATTCCCCAAACACATAACTAATATTTAAGATAAATATATTTTTTAATTATCAATATTGATTAAAGGAATTTCGAAATATTAACAATAAAACCATAAATAATTTTTCAGGAAATTTAGTTTTAATAACATGTAGACTGGAATACAAAAGTACGTATTATTATCTTAATAAGTAATCTATAGAAATGAATACAAATGACAATAATTAAAAAAAAAATCAAAGAAGACTTAGCCTATAAACCAGGGTCAAATACTAATGTATTTATTACAAAATTATTCAGAGTTTTTAATAAACATTTTTTAGCAGGGGCTCCAGAATCTTATGCAAGGTGTTTCTGTAGGTTTTTTTCAATTTTTTTTCATAGTATCCTGCTAATTTAGATATGGGGCAGGGAATTAATAATTGCTGGAAATTTATTATTTGCTCTCTTTTTTTATCCAATATCATCTTGATATCAAGATTTAATTTTTTTACATAAATTTTAAAACTTTATAATACATACATTAATGTCAATGTTTAGAATTATTCCATATCCTGCAACACTGTAAAATATTATTATCTTTTAAAAAGGATTTTAATCACAGGATTGCAACGCTTAGTAAGATTTGGATATATTTTTTTTTCCTTAAAATAATTTCTTTTTATTTATTATTGCTCGAGTTTTCCTGGGTGGAGAGCAAAATGGACCCTGTTTCCCGAACTTCAAAGAGTTTTTCACTTGCGTTTGCTTCATTTCCTTAAAAATTCTCTAAATTTGTTTTATTTTATTTGGGAAAAATGCGAATCTCTTAACAATCAGGTGACAGGATATGAAATGAAAAATAGATTCGGATAATTTCACATCATTTTATTTTTCAAATTGCAGAGCTTTGTTTCACTAAAAGCTTTAAAGTAATTTCACTAAAAAGTTGACATTGGGCTAACGTTAAAGTGATTTCACTAAAAGTAATAATGATTACATCTTTATTTTATCGTACAATACATTTTCAGATTATTTCTGTAAAGAAAACATAGAAACAACTAACAAATTTAAAAAATATTTTCCTTCAAGTAATTCATAAAAAATGCATTTAAATTTTACTTTTATTTATGAAAATAGTTAAAATGTTAATTGGTAAATTTGAATCTGTGAACCTCGATAGTTTTACAGTGCGCTTTATTACTAGGAAATATTATTTTGCCATTTATTCAGACAGTAATTAGTATTTCACAAAAATAAAGATTTGTCATTTTTAGTGGTTCTAATAACATTATAAGATTCATAGACTTTGGTATACATAGATAAATATGTTATGTTATAAAGATATTAAATTATTTTCAACGTTTCTTTTAATATTTTATTTCAAATATATATATAATAATAATTTGTGAATTATAATATGATGTACGTTTGTGTATAAAGCTTCTTATGATTTATTGATAAATTTGGAATCTTCATTACTTATTTATAATTCCATGTATAAATATTTATTTCTCTAGTCAACAATTAATGAACATCATGCAGTATACAAAATTTATAGAAATATAATTTGCTATATCATTATTTTATTAATTAAATGTCTCAATGCAACTTGTTGTGCTTTATGAAATTAATTATATTTTAATTAATTTTGCATGTTTTAGTGCTTTTTGAATTGATTTCATGCAAGTAATTTAACAACATAAATATGTTCCCTAGCACTCTTATTATATAATAAGCTTTTACATTTATGATATGAAAGGAAATATATGAAATTTTGTTTTTTAAGAAAATGTATCAAAAACTGAGAATAGATATCTTAAATATACCCGAATTCATCATCTTCTACCTCTAGCTCTCCAGGACAACAGAGAAACTATGTACGTGGTTGATTATCAGTCAATTACAGACCAGTACAGCGTCAAATATTCACTTTGGATTTCCTTTAATGTATTCCTAGTTCTAACACTCCCAATGCACATTTGATGTGACTGGGTGATTCGGAGCTCAAATGGTTCTATTCAACCACTTGCTTAAATTGACGCTGGAACTCCGGCAATCGCGGTTATTGCAGAAAAGGCCCACATATGTTGCATCAATCATTGTATAAGGCCGATGTTAAATGTATTTTGTAATACAATGTGCTATTATTGCAAATGAATAATTTCATAGCTTTGTGAAGGAAATTAAAGAAAGTTTTAAGAAGCTAAAATAGATTGATTACTTTTATTTCTTTATTGTTTAATTTTAACTGTATGATGCAAAGAATATATATATTTTTAAAAATTTAAATGCATTTTAAAAATATTTTTTTATTATAGCGGCTTTTTGCACCATTAATTGATAAGCTTCTGTTTGTAATGCACAGTCTATTATTTTGTTTGAAGGTCAAAAGTTCCTTTGTGTCTGGAAAAGTTTCGAAAAGAATCGATGCTCTTGAATATAGTTTACCAACGTGTATGGGTGTGTGTGTCAATGCATTTTAGAATTTTACAAATTTCTCTTTTTACAACACAGACGTCATAATTTAAGCACAAAGAATAATGATAAGAAATACTTCATACTACATCGCGACACAAGATCAAAAATCCCAATATTTACTCATTCATTTGTTTTACATATATATATATATATATATATATATATATATATATTATATATATATATATATATATATATATATATATATATATATATATACACTGAAGTGACAAAAGTCATGGGATAGCAATATGCAAATATACAGATGGCAGTAGTATCGCAGCGAAAAAGTTTAAATGCACAGTTCGTTTTCCAGAGCTTTCATTTGTGTTCAAGTTATTCATGTGAACAGGTTTTTCGTGATTTATGGAGGCACGACGAGAATTAACAGACTTTGAACGTGGAATGTTAGTTGGAGCTAGACGCATGGGTCCTTCCATTGCGGATATCGTTAGTGAATTCAATATTCCGCGATCCACAGTATCAAGAGTGTGCCGAGAGTATGAAATTTCAGGCAACACATCCCATCATGGACTGCGCAGTGGGCGACCACCTGCACTTAACGACCGAGACCGCCGACGTCTGTGTAGAATGGTCAATGTTAATAGACACGTAACACTTCGTCAAATAACTGCAAGAATCAATGTGGGACGTACGAGGGACGTGTCCGATAGGACTGTGTGGCGAAATTTGTCTTCCTTGGGCTATGACAGCAGAAGACCGACTCGAGTGCCTTTACTGACAGCACGACATCGCCTGCAGCGACTCTCCTGGGCTCATGAGCATATCGACTGGTCCCTAGACCAGTGGAAAACCGTGGCGTGGTCAGATGAGTCACGATTTCAGTTGTTACGAGCTGATGGTAGAGTTCGAGTGTGGCGCAGACCCCACGAAGCCACGGACCCAAACTGTCAGCAAGGCACTGTTCAAGCTGGTGGTGGCTGCATAATGGTGTGGGCTGTTTTAACAGGGAATGGACTCGGTCCTCTGGTGCAACTGAACCGATCATTGACTGGAAATGGTTATGTTCAGCTGCTTTCAGATCACTTGCAGCCATTCATGGACTTCACGTTCCCACACAACGATGGGATTTTTATGGATGACAATGCGCCATGTCACCGGGCCAGAACTGTTCGCGATTGGTTTGATGAGCATTCCGGACAATTCTAGCGCATGATCTGGCCACCTATATCGCCCGATATGAATGACATCGAGCATTTATGGGACATCATCGAAAGATCCGTTCGTGCCTAAACTCCTGCACCATCCACACTTTCACAATTATGGACGTCTATACAGACAGCATGGCTCAATACTCCTGCAGAGGACTTCCAACGACTTGTGGACTCCATGACACGTCGCGTTGTTGCACTTCGCCGGGCAAAAGGATGACCGACACCATTTTAACAGTCATCCCATGACTTTTGTCACTTCAGTGTATATATATATATATATATATATATCTTTAAAAAAATGTAAAATATGAGAATTTTTATCCCTTTATTCTAAACTTGAGGACTTAGTAAATTAGTAAATTCAACAGTTTTATAAAGCGTGTGTAAAAGTAATTAAATTAAAAAAATGGGATTGGATTAGGAAATAAATGAACATTTTAGAACTAAGATGATATGGATAAAATTAAGAAAGCTCAGGTAAAGAATAAGGAGTAAGAAATATGTCTGTCTACATTGCGACACAAAAGCAAAACACACACACACTTGAAATTCATGACATTTGTATGATAAAAATATTGTTCATAATTTTCAAGATATTCAATATAAAATCCCTTCTAACTATTCCAAATATAATTTATAATTTAACTATAATGAGTTTTACTCTAAATCAAATGAACAATTAGTCGTCTTTTTAGAATCCTAAATCTGATAATCTCCCTTCACAGATGAGACTTTGGGCTGACGAAAGCAGCTGTGGAAACTCTACCTGTCAGGAAATATAAGGTTCTCTAGACATGAGGAATGGAATTCTAATTGGTTTTCGAGTGGAAGATTCTGACTATTTTCTGATTCGACGTATTTCGAGTAATTTTGATGAGAATGATACGAATGTGTTGTTGTCATAGCAACTGTCTCAAAGCTGCAATTTCAATATAGTGGTAAATAATCTTAGGATTTTAAAATGTGAAAGTTCCTAAATGTTTTAGAGTATAATGCAATATTGCAGTAAATAATTTTATAATAGTTCAAAGGTAAAAGTTTTATTTGTAGATTTTTTTGTATATGAAAAAGTTAAATTAATCGAATTAATATTTAAATAAAAAATATACTAGACAGAAATGAATTAATTAACAAAAGAATTGGTGTTTGTTTAAAATAAATTAATAAATTTTTGAGTCAACGCAATTCGATTAATTTTAACGAGTGTGGCGTAGAATGATGTTACTACAGAAACAGTCTCAAATATATAAACCTCTTTGAAATCCCAATTCGATATATCATCATTCAAGAATCGAAAAGAATAAAAGAATCGAAATGAAAATCTCAATTTTGAAAGATATTTTTACACAATAAAGCAAAGCAATCCCTAAAGCTACTTGTTAAAAAATGTTTTCAATTTTTTTTGAAGTTAAAATGGATTAAAATGATTTAAAATATTTATGAAAATATTATTCTGAAAATGGATAAGAAGGGAACAATCAATATCTGTTTATTATTAATTAATATGCCTTATTTAAATACCAAAACATCATTAATGAAAAAATTATTCTGTAGATAATCGGATATAAATTCTCATATTTAGTACTTAATCACAGGTCTAACACAATTAAGGTTGACATTAATATCCGTTCTTAAAAACATTTTAAATACGAAAAAGCACGGTTTTTAATTTCCAGTATTTTCTTATTTTATTTATCTTGGATTAAAAGTCTCCGAAATTAATTTTCTCATAATCTTCCTCGATCTGTATTCTTTGCATTTATTTTTGATTATTAATTTCGATATTTGATACTTAACTTTCTCAACTTAATTGATGCTCATAATGGAAGTTTCTTATTTATCTTTGTTGTGTCATGACGAAATACATTAATTGAATAGAAAAACCTTTTTTTTCTCTTAAAGACTAAGTTGAGTTACTAGTTTTAATCACGTTTTCAGATTATTAAAGGGCTGAAGTGTTCTGAAATAAAACATAAATTTTCTTATATTTCACTCATTGTCTAAAGTTTATATCCATTAAAAGCATTTTATAATGTAGAGTCTTGATTATTTTGAAAAATAACCGAAAAGTGCAGCATTTATTCCATTAAATTCTTCAAAGTCTTTAAATTTATTGAATTTGATTTTTATTATTATTGCTGTTGCGTTAATGATGCAGGATGTTATCACTTTAATTCATGTAAAAGGCAGATATAAATGAGAAATATGGTGGAACAATCTTTTTCTTTATTTTATATAAACAGTTTTTGCAAAAATTACTGTATTTATTTCTTCTGCTTAAAGATACATTTGCTTATTTTCTCGGATTGTTTTGAAATATAGATTACACCTTAGAAAAATTTAAATTATGATAATTCATAATTTTAAAAATTTGAATTAAAATTTCAGAATATGTTCCATTATTTTAAAGCAATTTTTATAGTTATCGTTAATAGTCAAATGCATTATGAATTAGTGCAATTCAACGATTTAACCATATTTTTCATGCAATTTTGTTTACCAAATAATAGAGAAAAGCTTTATATATTCCCTCAAATCTTCACATATATAGTATAGTTATTTTATATATAAAAAATCGTACATCTAAAATTTTTATTCAGTTTTACAGAAGAAATATATTATTATTTAAATACGATAAACAGAAATATCCATTACTACGCAACATTGATTAAATATTATATATATTAATTTGCATATTTTGAATTCGAAAAATTGGCAATTTATATTTATTGGAAGAATTTGTTTAAAGAGAGGGAAATGTCTTTAATCGGTTACTTTAAATTTATCAATTACTGAATATCGATTTGAATATAAAATGTAGCCATCTTACTTTCAACATGAAGGTAAAAAAAGAAATGGATCGCATTAAGAAGAATACAATTTTAATTTTTAATTACACTTATTGCATAAAATTACTTTTATTTCAGTTTATAATTTATCCTGAATTGCTATAACAGTGTCAAAGAATTTAAAAATAGGCTTCATGTCAAAGACATATAAATTATCTGATGGAGTTTAAGAATATGTACAAATATATTGTGAATTTGAGTACCTATATGCTTTTTTTTTTATCTGCAATTGAAATTTTGCACAAGAGATAAAAATTTAAAGATGAAAGATAAAAATTGGATAAAAAGATAAAAATTTAAAATAAAGATTTAAAAAATTTATATAAAAATTTAGTTTTGTTTCCGGATGCTGTTTTATTATTTAAAAGATGTTAAATTGACATTATATTGTTAAAAACATATTAAATAGACAATATAACATCTGACAAAACTATAAAATTGTAACATCCTACTCTACTGCAATTATTTACATGTAGATGCGAAAGAGTATTATTAAAATTCAAATGTTTAAATAGGTAAACTTAGAAACTTTGAAAATGTACAAGAAAATCCAACTTCAAGATGTTTCTTTTTTTTAAATAATGCAAATAATGAAATAGATGTCAAGATAAGAAAAAAGAATCTTAGATAATTAAAGCTTGGACAATTTTAGAAGGTATGCAAATAACATTTTGACTCCTTAATTTTTTTTTTGTATGTTTAAAGTCTAAATGCTTGTCGGGATGGGTTCTGGAAAAGCGAATTTTCAACAAATATTGTATTTCTGAGCATTTACCTTTCTCGATGTTCTATTTAACAAGTAAACGCTTGACATTAATTAAAAGTTAGTTAAAATTATTTAACAGTTTTAAAACTTTATTTTGTAAGTGTTTTTTGATCCTGAAATGACACTTTTAATTGCATTAATAAATATTACACTTTACTTTCAGTTATACCTACGTAATTTCCTTATTTAAATTAATTTTATTATATTATTTTTACGCAATACTATATAATTAAATAACACAGTGAAACATAACCATTTGAAATTTTATATTTTATAATATTTTATACAAAATAGAAAAGGAGATCCTTCATTTATTCTTAACTGATGGTATATATTACTTAATAAATGTCGCAAATCCATATCATAGTATAAAGATCTAAGAACGGATCGTATAGTAAGAAATATGTATTTTATTTTAATGCGGAATACATTTGATAAAGAAAGCACAGATTTTTAGTTTCGTTATAATCAATTCCTCCTTCCTAATGAGAAGAAATTCCTAATGCTAACAGTTACCTTTCAAAATGATTTTTTAAAAATTATTCGAGGAAATAAATTTGGATTACAGTTTTTGATGAAAAATAAGTCTTATTATTCAAAATAAATGTTTATGCTTTAATAAAGTGAAATATACTATTATATTTGATTGCTTTTTATTTCAAAATACTTTTAGAATAGATATTTGTTCTGGCAGGTTCATTAAATTTTAAATGTTTGTTCCGTATTTGAATCCGATATACATTGTTTTTTGCCCTACTAAAAGACTGAAACAAACTATTAAAAGACTGAAATGATTGCTAAGAAATAGAAATTTATATATCCTATTTAAATGCAAGTTTCTAGCATTTATTTGTCATTTGTTCCCTTTTGGAGATTTTGAGATCAAACCCAAGCATGACAATCAAAGATTTATTAAGAAGAAACTATTAAAAATGGATGCAGATTTGTAATGATTGAAATAAACATGCTTTGCACTTATACATTTCTCTTGTAAATCTTGCATTAGATAAAATAATAACAATAATAATACTAATTAATTAGAAACTAAAGGAGCTTTATTTGCTATAAACAATAATAAAGCGATGATATTGTTTGAAAGTTGGTTTAATGACAAATGCTTGAAGAACACGTGCGTGTCACAAAACTTTAACAGTTTTAAGTAATCTTAACTCTTAATTTATGAAATGAAATTCTAAATAAAATTCATGAACTTTCATTGGTTTCCATTTCTTATAGCTCAAATAAGGAATTCAAATCTTGTAAAATAAAGCATTTCTGTCCAATTCTAGACATGAAAACAAATAAATTTTGAATTTTTTTTAATATAAATATGCAAAGTAATGATCTTTAAATAAGTGCATAGTAAATTATTTTTGAAGTTTGAGTATAGATTATATGTAAATCTTGAAACATCTAGTATAAATGATTAGAATAAACATGCCTATAAAATCCTAATAATTTTAAGTATGCCAATTGTTTAATTTTTATAGTGTAAAAGTTATTTAAATTTACATGTTTCGTGTTATTTCGATATTTTTTAAAAAAATCACAATTAGTTTCTTATAAAAAAATATAAGTTATTTATTATAAATTACACGTTTTTTTCTTCTGGTTATATTTGAGCAAATTCGTGTTCAGTTTATATATTTTATTTTATTACATATTTTGTTGATAAATAATATTTTTTAGCAAGTTGCAACCTCTGAAATAAAAAAAAAAAATCGTAAAAAAGCTGTCTCTTCTTCTCAACATAGTAATAGTTGAGAAGAGAGAGTATATATTACAGGACTTACAAGAAAAAAAATACATATTTTCTTTAAAATATTAATTAAAGAAAATATGTATAATTTTTTCTTGTAAATCCTGTAATATTTTTAGTTTAAGTTTAATAAGTTTATAGTTATTTAATAAGTTTAGAAGTGAAATTTTTAAAAAAATGGTTCAAAATTCTACTGAAAGAGTATATTTCAAATTCATTAAAGCAATAAATACTTTAAAAGAATCCTTGAAAGATTATTTTCACTCGCTGAAAGGGTATTTAACGCAAATTAAAAGTTGCCAACATTTTTAACAAAATATGTAAGACATATTTTGATTGATTCAATATTCATTACGTTATTCGGTATTTTTTCATATAAATATATTTTACAAAGTTGGCTGCATTCCATGCTTCCAAAAATGCATACGTTCATTATGAAATTAATGTCTTTGCGCTAGAATTTGATTTGAAATGAGAACGTATGTGGTGTTAAAAATATTAATATTCGATGCAATGCTAACCTCATAATACCACTGAAGTATACGTTAGTGGAAATTTTAATCTTAGTTTTATAAGATTAAAAAATCCAAAATTTTGTAATGAAAAGAAAACATTCAGTAGTAAATAACAATAATTTAATTCTGAAACAAAGTTCAAAATTTATAGAAAGAATAAGAATCTTGGATTTGAATTTTAAATTTAGATCTTTGATTTTTAAATTTAGATCTTAGATTTTTAGATGCATAAAAATTTCTTAGAAAACAGAAAAAAATGGAAATATGTTAAACGTTGATAGACGATTTAAAATGTAAATAAATTTTGCCTTCATAAACTATTCTCAACAAATAAGACGGACGAATATATTATATCATACCAGTACATAAATAACAATTTTTCTTATCATATTTTATTTATCATTTCGAACTTCTTCTTTATTGTTTCTCAGTTATTCCACAAATAATGCATTTTCCATCAATTTTTTTATTCGATGCTAGTAAGTCATATTTGGCATTTTACTTATGTCCATAACAAAATGCTTGGTGACTATAACTGTTGCCCTTTGCTTTAGGATCTTTGTAAGGCGTTTTGTATTCTTCTAAGCATGCCTTATTTTCAGTGGTTTGATCGGATGTTCCAAGCTGTAAGTCACGCAACAGATGGTGCATTTGTATTTCAGACCACGTATCATACGGTCACATTCGCAACATTGGGAATATGATGGATCTGTTTATTCACGACCGGAGGCATTTTCTCTACGTCAGTTAAAAGTGGTATTTGACCAATGTTTCAAGCGGATACTCTGAATTTAAAGAAAGTTTTACAGAATTCACTTTAGGGACACATTAGCATATATTTAGATAAATTCCCCCAGAAAATATATGTTCAGCATTTTCAGTTTATCCAAACAAAACAAAACATTACAATTCTGGTAGCTTCTTATCCCAAATCGTATTTTTTTCCCCAAGTCAAAGTCTTGCGGAAAATATTGAAGTAGTTAAAATAAAACATTGTTTTATTTTGCTATATTTTCATTGCCTTTCAATACATAGCACTAAAACTATGGAGTGAAAGATAGCTGATTCAAAATTTTATCATTTACATTCCCAAATAATTGATATTTTTTTCTTTCAGGTTCATATAATGTAAATATATGACCCACATATAAATTTAGTTTCAATTAATTTAAAGAAAAGATTAAAAAATGCATTTCTTTTCCGAACTGCTCTTTACTTGTACTCGTATCTCAGTGATATTAACTGTAAAATTATTTTAAGGTATCCGATTACATTAAAAACACTGGTTATCGACAACATTGGCGAATTTTTTTAATTGTTATTTCTTGCAGTTCAGATGTTTTTTTTCCAAATCAGTTTATGTTTTCTAGGAAAAGGAAGACATGACCTATCATCCAGGTTAACTTTAAGCAAAGCTTTTCAGCTAAAATTTGAATAATCGACTATTCAGCTATAAGTTAATTAAATTTATGCTTTATAAATTATGTTTTCGTTGTAAAAAAATGACTGTTATTAAACACTTGAACACTTATTTTTTAATAAATATCAACATTTTTATTTTTAATTTAATATTACTGATTAGTTTAAAGCATGAAATAAACTATATAAAATGTTATTAAAGTTTCATATAAACCGCTAATAATCGACAAGTGGGTAGATTTTAAATTTTTTTTCATATTTTTGTTGTAGGCATAATTTAAGAAAAAAAATTATTGTTATTGCATTTAGCTGCATAGAATCTGATTTTACCGATAACAAAATTTTAAAAAATATATGCCTTCTCAATTTTTTTTATCAATTTAACTGAAGTAGATTAATATTTGTTTTAAATTGCAACGCCGAAAGAATAAATGAAGAAAGGATGTTTTTTTAATTGAGGAAAATGTATCATAATACAAATTAGAGACAGGAAAGAAAAATTGCTTTATAATATACATATAATCCGAATGCATTTTTAGTCATTCTTATTCAACCAAAAACATTAGGTAGACATATTAATAATATATGCGATGACTGTTATTGCAGCCAATTGAAAATGGAAACCCCACCTTCATTTACTCTTCAGCTTAATATTTAATGAAACTCCTTCTTAGATTACCGGCTCATTTATCATGATCCCTTATCAACTTATTTCTAAAAAAAGTCCCTTGAACCCAGAGTATAGTGTACATAGAATAGAAGACTGAATAGTGTTTCTTTAGAACAGCCATTCCCAAATTTTTTGTTATTGTTGCTTCACACTTATAACGATTCCGAAATTTGGGGATGGCTGTTCTAAAGAAACACTATTCAGTCTTCTATTCTATGTACAC
>JAPMOQ010048161.1:758009-807807 GCA_026543055.1 Argiope trifasciata
TAATAGGAAGTAAGCTTAAAAATGTCCTTACTTTGTTTTTATGTCTCTTTTATATTTTGATAATTCATTTATAATTAAATATTAAAGCAAAAACTAAACATTTTATATGATTAGGGATTATTTATATTGGATTTTTGCACAATTCTTCTCATTTACTCTTATTTTTGTAATAGTATAAAATTAAAATAACATTCAAAAATAAAACCTTGATTAGATTATTATTTATAGTGTCTTTCTGGATAAAGCTATAACGAAAGCAATTTATATAGTTTTGGCAAAATTTGGATCGAATTTCGTCCTCGAAATTCCTCACAAAGTTTATTGTCTAAAATCTATTTTCTCCGTCAGTGACATCATTTGAAGGAAAAGAGCATCATAATAAAAAAAAACTCTTCTTTACCAAATTCTATTTCATCATTTTTTATATTGTCAATGTCCAATTATTTTCCCAGTTTACTAGATAAAAACAAAACAAACATAAATGATGTCTTCTAAAAGAGTTATTAGTTTTGACAACCAAATTGAAAAATAAATTTTGAAATAAATGACGAAGAATTATGACAGGATTCTTAGCAATTAAATTCAATAAGACTGCTCATTTCCTTTTGAATTCAGCTATTATATCAAATTTTCTTATACGATTTAGGGATTTGTTTATTTCACCATTTTTCGTATTTATTTGAATTTTATAACTTGTTCTTCCCATGTTTATGAAATTGAATTCGTAATATTTCTAGAATAAGTCATCACAAATTTTATTGTATTTTTTTTCAATGAAAACTCAAGTTATTAATTTTTTTGAAATACATATTAATCAGATCTATTTTAAATAAAAAAAAATTATTTTAGAGTTATAAAACATGATATTTTCCTTTTTTCATCATTGGATTGGACTTTAAATGGAAAAGAATTTTCCACTTTAAAAACACATAATTTTTGTCTTAAAGAAACAGCGAAAAATAAACAAACTATCAAAACATTCATATATTTCTACTTATTCATAAAAATATTCTATAAATAAAATTTCTTACCGAGATATTTTTAAAAGTTAAAGACATAGTCTCAAAAGTGTGTGATAGTAGATATTTTCATCTACTTCTAAGTTTATTTTCTGAAATATTAACTTTAAATATGATGGCCAATATATAGTTTTCATTGACAAAAATATTTTCTTTTTTGCAGTTTTCAGAAATTAATATCGACAGTGATTAGAAATTTTATAAAATTTTCAGATTATGTCTTCTCTTGGCACACAGAGAGTTTTTAATTTAAAATATATATATATATCATTGTTAGTATTATTTGAATATAATTTATACAACCACATAATTAATTTATTCTAGTCAAAAAACAGTTGGTTTAATACGATTCAATTGAAAATTCAATCAGAATAAATATTCTATATTTCATGCAATTTATATAAAAAGTTAACATAATAAGAACTTTCAAATTGAATTTACTACAATCGTCATCAACTGATTATTCCAACCCGGCCTAAGGCACGGAAGTGCACCGATGGGAAATAGCCAACCCCCACTTTTTTACCACCAACCTCTCCATAAAATGGTTCCAGTTGGAGTGAATGTACTATAAGACTCTAATTTCTTTATATTGAATATATTGAGATAAAATAAACAATTGCATTGATGATTTCTGTTTATTTGACTCAATAATAAAATTAATAAATAACGCAAATTCTAAAAAAAAGGCTTTTTAGATTAATGTGTTATTAATCTTTCTAAATTATTCCTCCTATTTTCAATATTAGTAATATATTTCTGAAATGACCAAATTAAAATTCATCAATTTTGAGGCAGTATGAATGTATCAGACAAATCATTTCTGGCTATCATTTATTACATTCCCTCTCTCTCTCTCTCGTGGTGAAGTAATCAAATGAAACTTGCGTCCATGTATCAGAAACGTGGCCATCTAAACTCAACGGTGATTTTCTATATCTTTAGATGTGAATATATCCAATCGCCGAAGCTTTCTCTGGCAGATATGTGTCGGGAATAGAAAGTCCACTGTCGAGATTGTTATCTTTATTCTGACACTGATTGATTGGATGGAGGATTGCTGTCGATTCTGGACGTAATTGGAGGAAATAAGATCCTGCAGTGCATGTACGGTACCATAAAGCATACGGCGGAAGAGCAGCGGCGGTATTTTATTCCCTTGAATTTCTGAAGGGTGAGGTATTTCAGGGATTAGTTTTCAGACCGATAGAAACGTACAGTTAGAGTATTCGAAATTAAATATAGTACCGAGGATACGAACTTAAATATAATAGGAATGTTTTTCAATCTTACCTACATATGAATTTATCATTAAAAAATAGGAATTCATTTAGTTTAACTTTTTATTCGAAACAATTTGCAACATTTTACAGCTTATCTAATACTGCTTATATCTAACTTATTTTTAGTTTCTGACTTTGAATCGGGTGTGAGATGGTGCTATATGACATTGTCGGAATGAGCGTAGATGATAAAAAGGCTCTAATAGTTAGTTAGAAAAAATGTATTTATATGCGTAAGATTGCATTTGTTCAAATGTTTAGATAAACTTAAAAAAGCAAAAATATCGAATATAAATGAGTAAATAAAAATGAACCAAAAAGTGTGACTCCAACCAAAATTTCGTAGCTATAATTTTCAAATTTTCATAAAATCCTGCAAAAATTAAGCATATATAATATCTTTAATTAAATAATTGAAAAAATATATGAAAGGCACTATATAAGCTTTGATAGATCTCAGATTCTTTATTTAATCGTACATTTTAATTAAAGACTATTCTTTACTCGGACTATTTTCGTGTTTATTATTTACATACTAAATATACTACATTCTATAAATGTTGTATACATTATTATGATAAATTAGAAATAATGATTGCCAACAATCTTTCTTCATTGATGTCACCTTCGTATGGTACATATTTATAAAATATGGTGTGAATGTTGACATTTACGGATGAATGTCAATACTTGTCCGATTTCAGACTTCTAAGATAACAAATATATTTGGGATAAATTTAGCAAGCAATTTTATACATAATCAACAAAAAATGAAAAATAATAGAAATCAAATACTTTACTGAGATATTATTAATTCAATTTCATTGATAGCATTATATTAATCGGAAAAAGCGGAAAATTCCTTTAGTTTTGGAAATAACTAAATCCTTTAAAGCTTTTAGTTATTTGTTAAAGCCTTCAAGAAATAACGCCTTTAGTTATTATTTGAGACATTTGAAGCCCTTTTTTTATAAATATGAATGTCCTATAATTAATTTATTAGTAGTTATCATAATGTTTGTTAGCCTCTCTTTCTCTAAATCAATTCCCCTGGAAGCATTTCAGATGTAAAAGAATGAGAAGTATCCGGTAAGGGTATTGTTTGCCATTGGCCAAGTGCATATAATAATTTCATGGAGATGGTACCACTGGTGTGATGTGCCTCCTGTTACAACGCTTCCTCTGTTGACACAGATGTATCTTAGACTGAACCATTGTTTCTTCCAAAGGTTTTAATGCAGTCCAGATTATGCAATTTTTTCTTGTGCCTAAGGGACTGATAGGGTCTAGCACATTTGTGGTTTTAATATGAGTAATAAGCTATAAAAACAGTAAAACTATAAAAAAGAATTTTAATGATTGTTTTATCTTTATTCATTATTTATTAATCTTTTTATGGATATTAAAACTTTTATTTATTATAGGGGATTATGTATGTATTTTCTTTATATTCATTTTCGAAACAAACCGAACTGCAATATATTCCATTCCTATGCAATTGCTTTTTATATATTTAAAATATTCTAAACTCCTTGTAAATTCAAAATTAAATAAATCAAAATATCGTTATACCAAGCGATAGTCAGCAGAACATTAACTCATCATTCCCTTCATCCAACAAATTATTTTAATCATTTCGAAGCCATTAGGGAATCAATTAAGATATCCTCGGAAAGTGTTAGCTCAGAGCACGCGAGTTTACTTTCTGTGCTTCCTTTGGGAATTCCAAGACATTACACAAGATCTAATCGACCACAATTACCTAAATAAATGTGAAGAGACGCATTTCTCTGCAGTCCTTGTTGAGGAAGTATAACAGAATTTTAAGCGACTAAACTACCTTATCCAGCCTCATCAATCGTGATCAGGTTAACATAAATTTTCTAGCCTGAATTCTTCTACATCGATTTTCTGAAGAATTTCGGCTGGAGGTAAAGTAAGTTAAAGTGGCGTAATTTGGTGCGAGAGCAGTTAGTAATTTATTTAATTTAAATGTAAATCAACATGAAAATATCAAAAAAAAAATTTAAGAAAAAATCTTCAAATTCAAAAATTTAAAAGATTTGCCTAATGAGCTAAAACTCAAACTCCGTTGAGATATTTTTCAATAAATTGATGTATTAATTTAGGATTTCAGAATCTCGTATAAATTTTATTCCAAATAATAAGGCATTGCAAAACACTTTTATAAAAATCTAAGATGACTTTGTATTATAGGAGTTTTTTGAATAAAAAAGTAAATAAAATTATTCCTGACTCTATCTTATTTTTCTTGAAAACCGAAATAAAAATTCTAGGATCTTAAATAAAAAAAATATTACATAATCTTCAAAATGAGATGATATTATATGTTTTGGCTAATTATAACATGCTCATGTATTTTAGTCATAATAAAATATTTTTGTTATTTTGTATTTATTCCATTCATAAATATATAGAATATTTTCTCAAAGATACATAAATGTTTAAAGGGCAAAGCATAAAAAGAAAAAAATCTTTTGTATTAATTTCTAAATAGGTATCAGAATTTCAAAGCCCAATTTTGAAGTATGTCATGAATTCATATGTAAATAGTGATAAGAAAATGAATGAATAATAGGTTTAATTTGCAAATAGAAAGTTATTCATATTGAATAAAAATATATAAATCACTCTAAGTAAACCAAAACTTCAAAACTGCGCACATAAATTTTAGATAGAATAATAAAAATTTTCAAAAGCCCCCCCAAAAAACGGAGAACAAAGAGAATAACGGTAAATCAAGAAGATTAAATAAAAGTAACTGGGTTTTATTACAAATGTCAAATTGTAGTGTAATTAATAAATGATATTTGTCTTACTGCAATGTTAACTTTTTTATAACTTTTAACAAGACATTTAAAATATAAAGTATAAACAAATTGAAATTTTTTTTGTGAGTCAAGAATATGATTACTATTTCTTTAAAATGAGAAAAACTAAATACAAGTATTTCCTTAAAATTAAAATATTGTTTAAGAAAAAGAAACTAATCTTTACATTTATTTTATCTAATTATTAGAATCTTATTTCAAAGGTAATTGAAATCGAATATTACTAACTGCAGGGAATTTCTCATAATTTAAAATAAAATAATGATTTTGAAAATAAAATATTGATATCGCAGTTCAATACATTTTTATATTAATGTAATTGTACTATTTAGAACAAGGAAATTATATTTAAATGCTGCATGCACTTAATTTGACATTTAAGTCTCATTAATAGGATATATTTTAGTATCCTGCTAAAAATTTATAAAATTTTGAGGAGACAAAAGATAAAGCCAAAAAAATTATTTTCTGAAATTATTGATTATAATAAACCTTCCTTTTGCTCACAGATTATTATAAAATTATAAAATCTACCTAGATATCTTACACAAATATCAGCTTTATTTGATATTCTCTCTAAGCCAGTACATTAAAGATTTGTATCTGAAAATAGGTGTAGAAGACATAATTTAAATCACTGAAATTTAAAAACCATACTATTATAATGCAGATTGAAACTAAGACAGAAAACAACACGTATTAAAAACTTGACTTAAACCATTTGTTGTTTAAAATGTGATAAACGGTTCAGCCATTCTTAATTCAAGTTGTTGTCCTTAGCGGCTGTTGTTGGGCAATTACTTAATTAGCAATCACTAGAACCGAAAGCTATAATTCCAGGGTTAATTTAATCACCACGTGAATAATGATTTAGTTGCTTCAGCGTTATCCCTAAGATACCTTGAGGAATTAGGATAATATCCATTTATCCTTCATCTTGTCGCTTTTATTCAGAAGTAAATGCCTAAAAATTTGAAAATTCATTCTATACTAAAAGAATGTAGATCATTTTTTATTGTTAAGGTTGGTAGACTTGAAAGAACAATTTACAAAAAAAATTTATACATATACAGGATATCTTCATTTACATATTTAAACGCATAAATAGAAGATTGTCCATGGTATAAAAATTGAATTGCAATAAGGACTATGTGATGTTCAATATTTCGTATTTCTTGGTACAGTATATGAAAAAGTATACATTAAATGAATTTGAAATAAATTATTTTCACATTAAATCCAACCTTATATGAAGTCTTTTGATTTATTTAATATCTATGACTTATAAGATTTACTTTTTATTGTTGTAACTAAACCATAGTAGAAAAATACGTACAAATAGAAATTTTTGGGAAATAATTTTATAGTTTAACTTCTACTATGCTATGATTAAGTATGCTTAAATTCATTCATAGAATACTTTTAGATGTGCTTGTTATTATATTATATATATAAGGAATTCGGATGGCGGGAAATAAACAAAATGTGATCATTCAATGCATAAATAAGATCATTTTTTATTTTATTCTAAATATCTTTATTTTTTTCTGTCTCCAGATTTAAAGAAAGCAGAATCTATAATAAAACGACATTTTTATATCTGAATATTAATATAATAGGCATATTTTAATATAGTTATTTGGAATGAGTAACGGCATATAAATTTTTTTAATGATCTGAATTTTTTGCAAAGTAATTATTTGCCTTTGCAAAATTTTCTAAGCTGCTTTCTCATTTTGAATAGATGATAAATTGTAAGACTCCTCATGCTCATATATAGGACCCTTTCAAAAAAAAGAGTTGTAATATTTTATGGATTATAATGGATTCCAACTGCTTTCATGATGTGAAAATGCATCTTGCAAATAATAAGTAGATAATATTTAAAGAATACTTTTTAGAATATTCTTGAAGTGAAATAGGAAAAATAAATTGCCTTTCCCAGAAGGATAGCAACGATGAAATATACAGATTGTCATATTCATTATTAATAAATTGATTTTTGAAATTTTTTATGTTTAATGATGCCTTGAATGACTTTTGTATTTTTCAACGTTGTTCTAACGCTTAAAGTAATGGTAATATTCACAATATTTATTAATTACTGCATAGTATATAAGGAAAGAAAACTTGTGAAAAAAATATCATTCAAATATAGTTTTGGAAATAATTTTCTAAAAACCATAGCATAAAATTATTGAAAATCAGTAAATACAGTATTTTTTAAGTCAGTACTTCTACCTGTGATAGACTGTTTTGAATACTTTGTGCAACGTTTATTCCGTTTTCAATTTTGAAAACCATTTCTGATTTTATTTTGCTGGGGATTTGGAATCGGTTACTTGAATATTAGGAAGATGCATTTTTAATATACATAAATTACTACAAAACTATAACTTTTGACATTTACATATGAGTTCACGTAACGTATGTTAGAAAATGGTCAAAAAGGTCACATTGAAGATTCTAAGATTAGAATTCTTTATCCAAAATATCTTTTCTACTTTCGAAAAAATATATTGACCACGGACATTTTTTCTCTCCATTATAAGAAAATGCCATCAAACGTATCCAGAAAAGGTAATGTTGCTTTTTCTGGTTGAAGATTCTTAGCTAGAGATGTTTGCAAACACATAAGACTTTTTATTTTGAATCCTCTTCACCTACTGAAAGATTAAAAAGCATTTTTTTTTTGTTTCTATAACTTATTTTTTCTTGAACTAAAAGAGGAGCCAGTAATTAATGACCAACGAAATACATTTTAATATTTACTGTCGTATGGTATTGTGATAGCTACAGATTGTAAAAATTTTTGAATTTTTCCCAAAAAATTAAGAAGTACAAATAATGGCAAAAACTATTTTTTTCCAAATTTTTCAAAATATAAATACTAAGTTGTGGTACTAAAATTTCTAAAAAAGATTTCATGCATTAATCCAAAATTTATATTTCACAGCTAAAATATTATCATTGCAATTTTTTTTCTTGATTTACGTTAATAAAATATAATTTTTTAATAATTTATATAAAAAATTTAATAAATTTCTTACTGTTAATTTTCTAGTTATTGTAGACGAAAAACTCAAAATTTTGCTACCATCCAACCTGTAAGATATATAATATTTTCAGAAAAAATAATTTTATTAAGAAATTCCTGTGGAGAATATTGATAATTGTATAAAACTGATAGTTGAAATTTTTTTTCAATCAGTATATTTTCTATTGCATTCCACTTTTTTCGCAGTTTGGAATGTTTATTTTAGCAATTAAAGATTTTTGTTATAGTACACTATTGTTGTGTAACATATTGTATCAGTTCAGTTTTTTTTCAAAAATATTTTAATTTATTTTTTAAGTAAGGATTTTTGAAAGTTACATAGTCAGAGACTTCAAAAATGCTACTGCTTCCTTTTTCTCTAAGGCTTTACTTGTGTCTACTGAAGTCATCATTCCTAATCAATATTACAGACCCTACTTTATAATAATAATAATAATTTTTTTTTATGCTGTGCCCTTTTCTTCAGAACAACCAAATTATGAACTAATTTTTTTTTTGATAACAAAATCTTATATTTCGAGCGAATATCAATACAAATTTGATTACAATCTAGCCTTTTTTTCTTGAAAATATTTAAATATCTAATATTATATTTAAATCACATTGTACTTAATGTATTTATAAAAATGAATTTGAAGATGTCATCCTATGAAAGAACCGTACCAATTTAACATGCAAAATAATGATGTGTCATAAAGAGGAGAAATTTAACTATATGAAGTTGCAATTATTTATGTTGAAATTTACTTTGGTCAGATCATGAAAAAACTATGAATGATTTATTTATCAAAAACATGTCTTAAAATCAGTATTTCATTTTCTGTAGTTAAGTTTCAAGCCCATAATTATCGAAAACTCAATTATATATCATAGAGAAAATAGATTCTTGAATTTTACGGAAACTAAATGAAACTAAATAAACAATAAACAAATATTTCTTTTTTCTGGGTTTTTTTGCATAGTCATAAATAGCATGACTTATTCTAACAGAATTTTAATCTTTAAATATGTATTTTTCCACCTTTAAAAAAAGGAAACATCTGCCTAGCTTTAATGAAAATTAACTCAAGGAATCTTCAATTTCATAGAAAAAAATCACTTTAAATGTATCTTTATTAAACTGCATTAAAAGAATGAAATCATTTGACATATAAGACAGTTTAATTGGTTGAAATGAAATGTTAATTAAGGCAAACTAAACTCGTAACATTAAAAAAGTTGATTTAATGTAATGTCAGTGGATTTAATTTAAGACAATAGCTTTTTGAAGAATCAATAAAGCAATATTTTTCAAACTCAGCACATAGAATTTGTTGAAAAACATCTATAAATTTCGATTTCTCAAAATGGAATCGTTTCTAAGAGATAAAAAGATAATTACCTTTAAACAAATGCATGAAATCTTTTATCGAAAACCAGATCTAAGAAGATTAGAATTTAAATCCATTCATAAGTTATTTTTTGGTGTTAGTAATTTCTGGAAAATTAAATATTTCTAAAAATTTCAAACAATTTTAAATTTTAAAATATATATGTATGTTTTATTTGTTTTATTTTTTATTTAATTTATGTTGAATTGTATTTTTATGCAATATAACTTATTCTACAATTTCAAAAACTGAAATATTATTTTTTCTGCGGTTTTGTGAGTAGAGATAAATTATTTATCACTATTTATGGCTTAATCTAGTCGAATTTAAACTATTAAATTATTTCTTTTTCCTATGGTTTTGTAAATTATGATAAATAGCATGACTTAATCTAAAAGAATTTGAGTTACTGAAATAATTCTTTTTCTTATGGTTTTGTGCATAGTGAAAAATACCATGATTTAATGTATTAGAATTTGAATTACTAAAATATTTCCTTTTTCTGTGGTTTGGTACATAGTCATAAATAGCATGACTTATTCAAAACGAATATGAAGGAATGAAAGATGTTTTTTTTCCTATGGTTTGTGCATAATCATAAATAGCCATTTTGAATATAAAATATTTGTAGAACAAATTTAATTGTGACACTAAATATAATTTAAAAAGTTCTTATTAGATTATTTTTTATTTAAATATTTCATTTTTTCAGTATTATAATTAACTTTTAAAGCAGTTAATTATATTTTGTAAAATATTTCTGTAAAGGAAGCATGTCTTGAAATTATGTTTCAGATAAAAATATTATTTAAAAATTCGTATCATGCAATTAAAATGCTTAGAAAAAATTATCTTGGATAATATATTTAAGTGCCTTACTAAAATGATTTGACTATGAATCTATTCAAAGAGCTAGCTGCATAAAGCTAATTAAATAAAGTTGGAGAAAAACTAGTCAACATGTTCTACTTAAAGCAATTAATTCAGCCTAATTGTTTTATAAAACTTTTTCCACCATATAAACACTACAATTAGAACTGTATAAAAAATGGAAACATTTCATAACCTTGTTTAGAAGAACACAAAAGTAAATGTTTCTTCGAATGCATAAGAAAAGAGAAAAATCACTCATAAAAAACATACTTTTTATAATAATTAAATTACATTTTTGTTTTCTGCCTATTGAGTTCGACAAATAAAAATAAAGGGCAAATAAAACAAGAATTATTCTCATTAAGAAAAGCGAAAAACTTCATGTATACGAATAGTTCCAACAACTATGGAAAAAATTCGTTTGAATAATATTGAAATCAAAAGACAATTAATACAGATATGAAATGAATCCGGGCATTTTTCCAGACAACAATTTTTATAAAGAAAAAAATGTTGAATAATTTTATACCCAATTTAATAACTTAAAAGTATTGACACAGAAGCTCGATTCAATAAACAAATATTGTCCAATACCAAACTTTCATGATCTCTGGATATTGTCTTCGGTTTCAAAGTTTAATTAACTCTCCTTACTAGACAAATATGCACAGATTAATTTGAAATTGAAATGCATTCTGAAATGATACTCCGCCATTCCAAGATTTTGTATTATGGCAAAAGCTATCTTACAGTTTTGTCTAACTTAGTGTTGTCTGCCACATTGTTAGTGTTATATATATATATATATATATATATATATATACATATACATATACATAAAAAGAGAGAGAGAGTTTAGAATTTTCATCATCTATATTTTTTTAGGTGTTTGGATTTAAAATATATAAAAGAAGCATTATCTCCTGTTTAAGGAAATGTCTAAAATATATTAAATAATATATGTTCTGGTTTAACCTATAAAAGGATATTTTCTATTCATAGAGTAAGATTGATATTGACTTAAGAAAAGTAATTCATTTAGCTTTTTAAATAAGCTTAATTTGATTAATTATGAATTTTTAATGATTTTTAAATACATATAATATAAATATGACATCAAAGAATCAGAAAATTAAATGTTCAGCGAGTGGAATAACTTTAAATTTATATTAGAAGCAGTCAAGGAATTATCATTTCTGAGTTGCTGATTATTAGTTCACTTTCAAAATGCACATTAATACAACATCTATTGTTTACTACCTACATTTTAAAATATTTCTGTTGGGTGTTTATTTTAAGGCAATTACATTTTTACTTCGAAACAGAACGTTGTAATGAATATAAATTCATTTTCGAAGTCGTTCATATCTAATTTGCATAGTATAGTGACTGAGTTGCCGGACGTTCCTGCAAATTCATTTTCTAACATCCGGCACACATTTCCCTCTCAAGGGATTAAACGAAATGAATATGACTTGTTAATTGTTTTAATTCACTCTCCTTCCTGGAATCTTTAATTTCTGAAAGGAGTCTCGAATACTATATCCCCTGGATGAATTGCAACTCTCAGGAGCTTGCACACATTCTCAAGCAACAATAAATGCCTTCATTTTGCATCTCTATGTAGTAGCTACTACTTAGAAACACCAAAATCTCGCATAATTTTTAATTAATTGAAATTTTAAAACATATTATCCTTCAAACTATAGAAAAGAAACACAAGCATTTTCTTTTATTAATAGTAGAGATTACTTATTCCTAAGAGGATTTGCAACTTACTTTCTGTCATTTCATGATTTAAACCTTTCCAAATAATAATTTTAGAGACTATTAGCTAAATGAAGTTGCTTTTTTATTGTTTTTAAAACAGAAACACGTATTTAATTATGGTAATTTTGTTAATTTATTATTTTTCTGATGCTTACAGTATTTTCAAAAAACAGCTTTTCTCGAAATAAAAATAACTAATATATATTTCTAACAGGGATTATGAATTAATTCATTAAATAATAAATATGAGTTTTTTCTTCTAAGTTAAATGACAATTCTGTCTAAATGGAAAGACGTAATAATAATATTTTTAGTAATGCTCTTTATTTTTCATGTTTTTCATAAAATAAAGAAAAGTTTGGGCATAAAAGGAATGGATCTTTCATTTGAGGATCTTACTCAAAATGTGGAACAGTCCTGAAGTTAAAAACAAACCAAAGACAATAATAAAAAAAACAGATAACAGACATGAGAAAAAATGATAAATGTTGCCATATCAACAAGCAAATATATTGCCTCCAAAAAGGACTTTGAGGCCCAATAGTGATTTGAAGCACGGAAATTCATCAAAATCTGAAGGTCGAATAACTAATTTATAAGGTAAAAGAAAATTTGAATTTTTTTTGAAACGTTTGATATTTCAGACTTCTTTATCCTCTGAATGTAAAGGAAGGTAATGATATTACCATTATTTAAAAGAAAATAATGCAATCAGCGCGAATTAAAACGAGTTAAAAACATGAAGATTTATATGGATATTGCCTTTCAAACTTGAAATCATGAAAAAATATTCTAAAATTTTTAATTTACAAATGTCAAAAATAATCTGGGAGACAAGCTTTGTACATATCTTAGAAAAGAAAACCTTTGTCTGAGCTAGTGGAAAATCTTGTTAACGGGCGAAAAAATATCTCTTAAAAATACCCTCTCAGAATCTATCACAAAAAACTATATATTGGGTCTGTGAATTTTGGATATATTTTCGGAATTCGAAATAAAATTCGATGATAAATTTGACTATAAATTTAAATATCAAGTATTAAAACGCTTATTTTAAATATATATATAATTGATTTATTGAAAACATTATGTCCAAAATTGAATGAGATAATAATTTTATCATCCACAATTAAATTAATAAAATACTAACACTAAATTATGTTAAGACTTCTGAATTTAAAATTATAATTATGTCTGAAAAATTAAGACAAATAAATAATATACAATTTGAATCCTCATCAAGTCGATATATAAATCAAAATAGGTAGCATAAAAAATTAAACTAAATTCCTGCTTAGGTCAACAAAGAAAAAATTTATTTTAGTTACTTTTTATTAAATAATGATCAAAAAACTTTTTTAGTATCATAAAATTATTTATTTTCGTTGGAATTTCTTAAGAATTCGAATTCTTCACCTTCATGTGAAAATTACAGAAGTCATTGTATTTTACTGATTGAGCTACTGATTATTGATTTCAGTTTTCGTTATAAATTGCTAAAAATCCATTTAAAATATTAAAAATTAATTAATTTTAATTAATAAAGTAATATTTAAAAAACTGTATTAACATCAAATGTCATCCAAATTTAAAAAAAAAATGTTTTTGAACTTAAATGGATGAGTATTTTATTAACGATTGGTTTGAACAAGATATATAAATAAATATATACAGGGATAATGTAAACTAATAGTAAAGAATTGAATGAATAATTAAATAAAAAATAATATTCATTAATTGATGTTCACAAATTTAATGTTTTCTTTTGATTTTTTTTAAATGCCACCTCCACAGGTGAAGAATTATTGAAAACAAAATATGAGAAAACACATTTTGCTATTTGAAACACTTATTACAGACATTTATTTACATGTTTCAAAGATTTCATTAAAAAATAGGAAACATATAACTTTATTTTTTAGCATTCATCTTTCATATGTATTCAGGGATGTATTCTGAAATAGGAATAAATATGGTGAAACTACACCAATTAATATTACATGTGCACACCATTTCAATGCTACATGTAGGACTGACGCCATTCTGCTATTGACTGATATTCTTTGACTTCTCATCTATTAATTTTTAGTTAAAAATACATAAAATACTTGTTTTTTGAAAAATATTAGTTATTATTGTTATTTCCACTTCAATGTTAGTTCATCAAATTCTTAATTCCTTCAAAATAATTTTACTACGGCAATATTTTTCATCAAATAAGGAAAAGTTAATTCAGATATCCGATGTTAAATTATCTAATTTTCCTGCCACTTTAATAAATTTGTAGATATAATGCGCGCTAGTTTTAACGAGTTTAAAGCTTACTTTTACATAATTGAAGGTAATATATCAGCGAAACTGGTCTAAACTTTGTCAAATTAACGAAACCACAGTCATGGCTAAGTGCATGACGATATTTAAGTGGCAATACTCTGTAAGAATATATGATAATCCACAACTCAGTTCATGATTCTCTCTATGAGTTATTGACAAAACACTGATTATCTGAAAAATTATTTTCCAAAATATAAGTTCTCAATAAGAAGTCCAAAGATAAATGTATTAGAAAATGAAATTAAATAATTTTCTTTCGTTTTGTGAATGAGACTGAATTCTAAGATGTAATATTAGCTGAAAGAAAAAAAATAATTTACTTCCATGTTATTTATTTAAATATTCATCATTTTATTGATATAAATCCCTAAACACATTCATAATATGTTTAATTTAGAATACAAATAGAGCATCTGGCTTAACGGCGATTCGGAAAACATTTATATAATATTATTTATAAATAAATATTTAAAAATTGAAACAAAATTGAATGTAAAAGATTGATATCTAATATTCATTTATATAAGGATATTATATATATACATCCGTATACATTATTGGTTGAAATATTAAGCTTCAATTTTTAGTTATGCATTAATTTTCAATTTTTTTCCTAGCTACAATATTAAAGCATAACTATGAATTGAAGTTTAATCTGAATTGCAATTCATAAAAATTCTCATTGATTAATAGCATAACAGAGAGAAAAATGTGGTCTTTTTTAATGTTAAAGACATTCTGGAAATTCACAATAGTGCTATTTTTAATTAGCTAACAATATAATTGGTAATTTCTAAAAATGTGATAGAAGTGTAAAGTTTCATTACTTGTTCAATACTTTAATTTTCCCCATGGAAACTTGGTGATATTTAGCGATTCACAAGGAAGATAGTAAGGTAAATACTACATAAAAAGGATAATTGAAAAAATGGGGTAGCACGTAAGGATAAATTCTTATTAGAGAAATAAATCAATTTTAAGCATCCTTTACTCAGGAAAATGGAGTGTTCGATGTGCAAAAATTACATTTTTTTACATAATTTTCCTTTTTTTCCCTTTGTAATTTGTTGTTGTTGTGATTTATTGCACTTTACAAGCCTTCTGGAAGTTATCGACTTAGGTCGAGTGAGAGTCTCTTGGTTTTTCAGTAGCGCCAGCTAAGGCCAAGAGTGCAACTTAGTTACTTCACGCATAACATTTACTTGCATAACCTATTTTTAAAGGCGGGCACATTCTCACACCTTACAGATAGAGCACAGCAGAACAACCCTGCTCGAATAAGGATTCGAGTCCGAGACGCCCAGATCACAGGGAAGACGCACTACTCATATGTCAGGACGATGGCTTTACAATTTCAATTTAATTTAATGTAGGATAATAAAATTTAGATTTTTAAAAAAATTAGTTAATTGTTTTTTTTTTTTCGTTTTTCAATTAATCGAAATTCTTTTGCTAAATTTACTAATGATTAAAGATTTTAATGATCCAAGTATAAAGAAATTAATGCCATACGGCATAATCAAGTTAAAACAAATAACAACTGAAGGACAAAAACTAACATCATAATTATTAAATGCATCTTAACTATGCATAAAATCAGTAAAAAAAATCAATACTTCTCCTTAAATTTTTACATGTGTGAAACTTTTGAATATCAAATCCCAAATATACGTTAAAAAAGGAAAATTATTTAAAAAGTGCCTAACTGTAAAATGCCTAAAAAGTTTTGGCAAAGAATATATTTAGCACTATTTTGTATTTTTGTCGAATGGTTAAACTGTCCTTTTCCTTCAGAAATTCCAGTGTACATTATTACTCATATAAGAAATGAAAGGAAAACATGTTAAAAGTATAGGGAAGTTGACAATCATGAATTAATGGCGTTGTGTCTAAATATGTCAAACAATGCTTTGTTTACTTGACACATTACTCAAAGAAAGTATCTAGTTACTGAAATAACCCATAATTTTCTAGTTTAAAGCGAAAAGAAGTTTAAAAGAGTTATAGGCCAGGGGGAAATATCTGAAAAATAAACCCCAAGAAAAATTCCTTCAATATTCTTGTTACATTATTTCAATTACTGTTTTTCTTCATTTTCATCAAGTTGAAGCTACTTAATTGGGATAGAATATAATTTCTGGTTATCAGATATTTCTTAAGGATGAAGTGTTTCGAGATTCAAATTGGGTTGTACACTATCATGATATTTGTGGTTGTTATTGTGTGAAACATTTTAAAATTAAGAGTTTCAAAAGAATGGATTAATATATGGTATAAGCATTCCTATTAACAATGAGTACTGTTCAAAAATTGGATAACCTTTAGAGAAAAAATTTGGAGAATAGTGAGATATTAAAATTTCATATATATTCGAATGTCACAGAATATTTTATGTTAGCATATGAAAACTTTTACTTGTAATAACTCTATCGAAAAATAATAATAGATTTATGAAGGTAAAATAGAATTATGAGATAATACTCAGTAATTTGTTAATAATTTACACAAAGAATATATAAAAAATCTTCGAAATTCCTGTACAAAAAAGTAAATTTATTCATAACATAAAATGGTTCATGGCAGAAATTCGATGGTGCTTTAAACAATTGGATATTCCTGCAAAATTTCTTGTCCATTCATTAAATGCGATTAATTGAATACCCGAGGTGTATACTTTTCTCCTCAAACGCGCTCACCCAGATGGGATCGGATGATAGAAAGTTTTTCTGAGAATTCTCAAAAGATATTTGAGCATTAATTTTCATAGAAGCTCAAGTAAGTGAGGATTTTCTTTGGTATCAGTAACTTTAAAATATGAGTTGTCATTGCGGTTTTTGAGGGTGTAGGTAGTGTTTCTTATTTCTAAAAGATAAACTCGGACATTCCAATATTCCGAAGTAACTGATATCGAATAATTATAGGAATAAAAGATTAACACATCTTTTATTGTGAATAAAAATTATATTTTATAAATATCTTAAGACTTATAAATTCTTGAAATAACTTCTTAATTATATCAAAAGGAGGAATAATATAATTTAACTATCCCATCAAATTATATTATTTCTTAAAATCTTACTTAATAAAAGATTATAATAATAAATGTAATATAAAAATTTCGATTATTCATGTCATTAACATTTCGTTATAATATAGTATAAATAACGAAGCAAGGAAAAATATTTTATTGTATAAAATTTTCACTGTCAATATATAAAAAATAATATTTTTAGGATTTAATAAAGTTATAATTAAAAATTTGAACTAATCGTTTTTAATAAAAGCCTAATCTAGATTGCATGAATTACAAAAATTGCAATTTTAAACTTTATAATCATTTTTTTTTTCGTTTTTTGAAAAAAAAGAGGAAAATTCCCACTTTGTTAATTATAATATATTTACATTAGAGGCATAAAATATAAAGTGGGACCACTTTTTTAATAAAAATTAATTGCTTTTTAATGTATTTAATACCGTTAATCTAATATGGTAATATTTATTCAAATAATCATCAAAACTCTTTATCTCTCTTAATGATAGTAAAACTGCGTCTCTCATCCAATCTTCTCAGACAGATAGCTTAATTTTTGGCGTTTGGACACTATAATCGGCTGAAGATATTCATATGAAAGTTAGATATAAAAACGAAACCGAGAAAAAAGTAACCAAATATTTTCAAAGAAAGATGAGAGGGATAAAATATTCCTTCTTAAAATGAACATTTCTAAAGAGTATCCTCAATTTTTTATATATGTATACACTTTTTTTATTTACTTAGTCAATTATTCACTGTATGTCTCTTCTTTTTAAATTTTATCTCCTCTTTTTTGTAAAAAAAAATTGAAATTTTTATTTATGACGTACTTTTAATCGTTCTGTATATTATCTAACAGCATGAGTTTTAACTTAAAACTTCTGAAAATATTTAAAATAAATTTTTATAAAATATTTTTAAAATGAAAATTTTAATTTCTAGGCCTTTATTTCTTTTTTATCACTTTATTCACCTAATTTAATCACTTTATTAAAATATTTTTGTCATATTTTGCATATTTTTATAGATTCTTATGCTGAGAAAAATAATCAGAAATTGAAAATTTTAAGAATAAAAGATATAAATCTCTTAATCTTCCTTCAAACAATGCATTTGCAAACATAAAAGTTTTTTAATAAACCCTATGAAATGTAAAACAAAATTTCTATTTTACATATAGTTTGATGGGTGAGAATTTACTTAACCTATTTTATTTCTGATTAAAAATTAATTAACATCAGCAAAATCATAAAAATCCAACTAATAAAAGTATGTGATTATCAATTTAATTTCATACTACCTTAACAGATTTTGATATTTTAATGAAAAATATTTTAATTTCATTACTATATTATACACAAAATATAACTATTATTTAAAGCACCAATTTTTAAATTATTCTAATTTATTTTTTGAATGAAAATATGATTAATTAAACTAAGTTTTATTATTAAGAAAATAAATAATTTAATCTCAATAAATCATTAATTCATACATCATTCATAATTAATCATTTTTTAATAAAATATACAATTTTAATGAATTTGGGACAGACAATGTATAAAATAAATTTTAATGCATTCAAATGCATATTTTCTTAGACCATTTTACTGATTTAAACCAGTAAGAGGAAACGATAAAATTATATAGTTTCTAACACTTTTTATTCTTTGTAATCTGCTTTCAGATCTCAATATCAATATATAAGTGTAAAAATTTATATAGTATTCGAAAACCAAAGTAAAATGCAAATGATATTATTGTTTAACAGAGGTTTCTAATACAAAAACAAACAAACCTCGGCGAGTGTTTTATCTGTTACTTGTTTTTCGGTGAATAATAATGTCCAAACATTCAGGGTTTCTAAATTTGTTTAGTTTAATTAAAAACAAAGGTATAAATTAGAACCTTTAAGTAAATCTCATATCTTAACTGTTCATCTACTTCATGCATCTAATGGGTCATTATCTTCTTAGAAAAGGAATTGACCCACACCGAAAGTTTGACTTGTTTGTAATAATTCTTTTTCGAAGTGAAGTTCCCATTAAAAATTTGGAAGTAGTTTTAAGTTTTCTTGCAGAATAATTTTAATTAGTTTTTTTTTAAATATGATATTATCATAACCAAGGACTTCAAGAGAATGAATGGATTTCTTATACAAATATAACTCGTTTGAAAATTGCTCCATTCATAATCTTCATATCAATAGACGTTTAAAATCATTCGTTACACTAAATTTACACGTATTAGTAAGGAGGTTACTTCTGCATTGTCCGGGTTCAATGTTTTCTACTCCTCTGAAAGGACGTTGATGAATGGGTAAGAAACACTAATATACCTTTCAATGGTCGTTGATTTAAAAGACCACCTTTGTGAAGACATGTTGTCAAATAAACAGCGGAAAATATTTGATAGTTTACATGTTAATAAACATTAGTGACCATCTGGCAGTTTGGATTGATACCATTACATTTATGTTTGGGAAAAATGTCAAAAAATTATATATATTGGGGCTAGTCAGTGGGGAAATTTCTTGCAAATTATGCAATTGTTCTGCCAATATTTTTGTAAACCTTTCAACCACCTCATCCATTTACTCTCACGGACGTCTGGCGCAGTATAGACAGCTCTGGCTCTTGCGTTTTTAATTCAAATAGTCCAAATCCATCCATTCCATTAAGAATTTCTCAAGCATGCCATTCATGACTGTCTTTATCAAAGATATCAATGGACCATGGGACAAAGATTCTATTCTCCACTAATGGTGTTGCATGAAACATGGATTTTCACACCTATCTAATTTTTGGACAAAATTCACAGAAGAGCAACAATACCTTTTAATTTTCGATACCCGGCGATGCCTATTATTTTTTCCCTATCATACTAACATTAATTCCATATTTTATAAACATGCGCAAAATTATAAGCCTTTCTTATAAATATTTTCTCATATGAATAAATATAACTAATTTTTTATAAGATCACATTTATATTGAGGTTTAGTTCCATTAAATATTTTTATCTTACTTTTTGAAAAACCACATCGAAAAATTTCGAGACTACATATTTTCGGAACAAGGTGTTTTTGTAGGTATATATATATATATATATATATATATATATATATATATATATATAGGGTAAAAAACATACTGTCTTTTAGAAAAGTATAAACAATTTATTTTTTGAAATACAGATATCAAGAGTCTTCATTCTTCAATTTTCCTTCCATCTTTGAAGTTTTGTTTGACATGGTAAAATTTCCTCTATACAGGGCCAGAATTTCAGCGTAGAAGCAACACTTTATATCTCAAAATAAATGTTTTCTGTTGGATAGCTTCAAATCATTAATAATAAAATACAGAAATAAATATAGTTTTAGCATCTTCAAGTTAATCATTTTTATTTTGTTCTATAATAGCTGCGGTTTTTCTGAAGTAGCATGCGAAACACTTTTAAATTTTTTTTCTAAAAGCTTCTATTCTTATTTATTGAAATTATAGGTTTGAGTTTAAATTGTATAATAATGGACAAATTTAAGGATTTTGACTCGCAATATAATTAATATTAAGCACTAAAATTTTTCCTGATAAAATAAAATCTAATAACAAAAATTCTAGTTTAGAAGTTGGGTTCGTTTTTAAATTTATAGTTGAATTGAAAGTTACGATGCAATTCTTAAGAAGCTTTGATTTAATATAGGATACAGTATAGCAAGAATTAAGTAACCGCAATGCATATTCTTTATGATATATTCATGGATAGTCAAATAAAACTTCACCTATTCAGAGCACTGCGAAATGCGATTTATTTTCTAAATACTGTAAAATTCTAAATGATAGATCTCAGTGTATGTAATCGCCTAATATAAAAAAAGTTAAGCCCAGTTAAAATTTTGCAAGAATGCCCATAAAGTATTTTAGGCGTAAAGAACATGAATAGAAATAAAAGAATATCATTCCATTTCTATCAATGGAATGATATTCTATTGATATAATAGGAATGATATTTTATTGATATTCAATGGAATGATATTCTATTGATATATTTCTATAATAGGCTGACAAGTATTGTGACATCAGAATTTCGACAACATTTTTGTATTCAAAACATATTTTTTTTCAAATGTTACATCTTTTCAAATAGTTGATTTTCGATATTTCCTACAGTAAAATTTTAAAGGACGAGTAAAGGATCAGCAGTTATTTTGAAATATTTTGCCCTCCTAATAACAGAAATCACTATATGAAAATTTTGTTCAAATTGTTATTTAAAGTTCAAATTTGTTGTGGAAACCTTTTGAATAATTTGCAAACTTTTTTGTTATTTTCTTTATATAGTAAATGATGAGAAAATTTTTGAAATGGAATAAATTGGATTTAATGGATATTCTCCATAACATTCACAATTATTGATTCATTTTATAAGCCTATTTTATTTTAAGAAGTCGATATATTTAATAATTTTAAATCCTATTGACTTATTCATCAAGAATAAACATATATCACAGTAAACGAAAGTTCTTGAATATACATTTGGCATTTTATTTGACTATTTAAAATTCAGGAGATGAATACATATCTTGGGTCCTTTAATATTATTGGTAGAATAAAACTGAATTAATTTGGATTTTACTTTAATCTGTTTTAATATAAACTTTACTTTCTTATGAGCTTGTTTCTCTAAGCAAGCTCATTAGTTTCTTACAGGACTATTGGGAAAGAATTCTAAAATAATATTATTCAAACCATTGTATTTTAAACTGGGTAAAAATACTAGGACATCTGAAGATGGATTAATGATACATACTAATTTTTTTAAATCTCACCCACTGCTTTTTGTTCTTATATTTGCACGATATAAATAAGGATATCATCAAAGATTTTTGTAAAAAAAATATATCTTCAACAGAAAATTGAAACTTTTCAACGTCTAAACAGGTGATTGGAAAATAAATAGCTTAGAATCCAGATAACATTTTTTTATGAATTACATTTGGGAATGGTGACAAGATGAGCGAATAATTTTTGTAATGAAATAATTTGAAGATGTAATAGTATAACTGATTGATTTTAGAATTATTAGAAACCATATACGGATTAATTGACAAAATAGATGTACTTTCCATCAGATATGCATTTAAAATTAATTTCCATATAAAATTTATTATGAAAATATGCTATTTATAAATTATTTAAATGTTATTAATCAAACTATGTATGTTCAGCACTTATTCCTTGAATTCAAAGAAAAATAGAAAAAAACACCTGAAGGTTATTATTAACAATTAATCAGTAATAATATAAAAATAAACATTTAAATTCACAACGGATTGCTATTTTATGCTAATAATACAAAAGATTTTGATAGGAGTTTGAAGTTATACATAATTATTTCAAACAATCAAGAATAATACTGCTACACATGAACTATTTATTTTAAAGCAATGCTACCATTGAAGTGGAAAAAACATCTTTCAATATTTTATTTATGAATCGGCGTACAATTCTTTTTAGTGTTTTGCTGTCTCCACATATTTTAAATAAACGATTAAATTTTCTTGCTTTTTGGAAGAGAGGTAATGTTCTGAAAGCTGACATATGTTTTAATATTTTTAAACTGCCTTTTTTGTAAAAGATTAATTTTTTAACCCTTCTATTTTTAGTTAGATCTTGTTATAAGAATATGAAAAAAGGGAATTGGAAAACTTCTAGAAATAAGAAAATAATTCATGAGATGTATTGGAATTTATCAAATCGGCAAGCTATTTACTATAACTTTTTTTTTCTCTAGCATGATTCTGAAATAAATTTTAGATCCTCGATATCCACACATGGTTAACAAAAAAAGTAACGCTTCATTTCACAATAAGCTCAAAATTTAGTAATCCATTAAAATGCAATATTTTCTTTCAAAATAAAACCTGTGCAATAAATCACTGCAAAGCATGCATAATTTATAATAAAGTATGCGAAAACTAACTATTATGATGTACAAAGACCTTATTATTTCAGAAAAAAAAAATCAAAATTTCATGTACAATAAGATTTATCTGTCGATTGAATTATAAAATGGAGCCATCAATAGCATCTCGAAAGGAATTCTGATCAAAAGTTCCTATTCATGTTTTCAATATCCCTGCTTATTTTATAAAAATAAATAACACTAACTTCCGTTCTCTGAGTAATGTATAATAAATTGGTTTTTTCAAAGATGTAATACTAACTGTCACAACATAAATATCGATGTGAATCTCTGATTAAAATGTATGTTTTAAAATAAAGTAATAATTCTAATGCATGCAAATGCATTTTTCAGTAACTTTTTTAAGCACTGTAATAGAGTTCCATTAAAATAATCTGACAAGATTATGTATTTTTTACATTACAAAATGAATATCGAGTAGAAAAAAGGAAAAAATAATATTCATGTTTGCACGTTTTAATTTATACATATTTGAAAAGCGTAGTTCCAACACCAATAATGCATATACACTTTCTGCATATTTTCTGAGCAGATAAAATACAAGTATTAGGTCCCGGCTTTAATATATAAATTTAATTTGTGAAATATAGCCAGTCATAATTTAAACAGAAAAAAGAAAAAATATAAGCTATTCATAAATATTTAATAAATGAAAAACCAAATTTAATTTTCAAAATTTATCAATTTTTTTTTTTTATTTTATTTAAGAATATAAAGTAATGTATAGATACATAAAAAATTTTGATTTACACACTTAATATTTACTTTCGTAAATTTTGAGAGGAAAATATCTAGTGCACTTTAGACTAACAGTTCTCTGAAAAAACTTTAAATAACTTTTAAGCTTTTAATCTTAATATTTAACACTCAACATTTTTCATTACATTACAACATTTTTCAGTTGATTAATAAACATCACTATCTCTTTATCATCAGTTACATTCTATTATTTAAAAAACGCTGCCTTTAAATATTTTTTCTACTAGATCTTTGATTAATCTCTGACATTATTTATTTTGGAAGTTGCTTTTAAATATTAAATCGAAGTTAAAATACTTAATATTAAAAACAAATCTCCATATATTATACTTCAAAAAGGTTTGGTAGGAAATTTAGACGTGAGTTGCATTTGTTTTTAGATAAGATTATTTCATAAGCCTTGTTTAAACTTGGTTTTAATTGCTTCGAATTATAAATGTTTGATTATGAATTCAGCTGCTGTTTGTAAAATAAAATTCATATTTCTTAAAAAAGAGAAAATCTGCAAAGTTATTATAATTTTTTTCAAACAAAACTGACTTTTGAATTCTCTTTGGAAAATATTAATTATTTGTTTAATGTTTGAATTTAAAAGTAAAGAAGAGTACTTCAAAAATAATTTAATAATTTTTGAAGAGTAATAGTAAAAAAGAAAACAATAAAAAATGACGTATTTATACCAGTAAAACTATTGAAGTTGATAATTTTGTAAGGAAGATGTTATCCCTGTTGCAACACCAAATATACACTGATTATTTTTTCTAAATACATAATAATGGTTGCTGTAGTCTATAAATTGAAGATACGATTTTATTAGAAATATATATTTAAACGTAATTACTTAAAATTTTACTTAATCAATGTGAAAAAAATAATAAATATGAAAAAATTAAAAAGCTTTTTTATTAATATGTTTGAAGAGAAAAATATTTTTTCTAAAGCAGTATAGAAACCAACTTTAATTTAATTGAGAACAAAGGGAATATAGCATAATACCAAACATTAAATGGAACACAATGTTTTGCTAACTTTGTGAATTAGTCTTTCATTTTTGCAGAGGAAATAGCTTTTTCTTCTTAGGCTGTATTCGATCGATAAGGGAACAAAAAACGAAGTAATTTAACATCAATTGGAAGGGAATTATCTTTCCTTACTTTTAAGCTGCGTGCTACGGTGTTGATTGGATTAACTACATCATTACAATGTCTAGTAATGACATCCATTAGAAAGATAATGGATTTCGTATTTTTAGCTCTCTAATTTAAATGTTACTTTACCTCTTCCCCATTTTGTATTATCCATAAGTCAGTTTCACTAAACATCAGACTGTATGCATATGAAACCTGTCATGAAACATGACTGCTTATGAAGTCGATTTTAGTTCTAAGCATTCCTCTAAAGAATTTTACTATCACTGAATAATTTGTTGTCTAAGTGAATGGAATATTATCAAAGGATTATGCTTGCTTTATTTCACGATCCCTGTCTTTTAATAAATTTGGGTGAGCTAGATATGAACAGTCAGTTCAGATTAAATTTTGGTTTGCTGGTAGCTTATTTAGCAATAATTAGTCCTCTCTTTACTTTAAAGTTAAGTCTAATAAGAAAGTAATTGCTTTAAAGCAGCATTTGACAGCATTTTAGAATGGATTACTCACTTAAACTTAATTCAGAGTTAATTGTGGTTCTTCCAAATAATTTGGATTATTTTTGTCTTTCTTTTATTTCCGATCAGTAAGAAGCTATAATTATTATGAAAATATATTATCTTTAATTATTATCTTTAAATATGTTTCATTAATATTTTTTATTCTTACTAATGCTCCTTTTATATATATGTATATAAAATTCTAGTAGGATTTCGCTATTTTGTTTCAAATTTTTTTTTCTATTTCAGATTTTTTTTGTATTTTATATCCTCCATAAAATGAATCCTTTTTCAAAAATTAAGATAATTAATTTGTTTATACGAAAGTTAAAAGAAAATTAGCAGGATGATTAAGAATACGCAGCCTTGGTTTATTTAAAAATAATTTGTCGGTATTATTTAAATTTAATGGAGTAAATTATGGGGTATATAATTATTTTCTATACCTCAGCTAAAATACTGATCGTTTGTTGCAACGGAATAAAAAAAAGGTTAATAAACGTTAGAATGTTTATTTTAATTGAACAATTCAATACTGGGAGGAAGCCTAAAGTTGTTATTGGTAAAAAGAGTTAAATAATTCTCGGAATGAAAAATTAAATTATTATTGAAATGAAAAATATAATTATTGGAATAAAGAATAGTTTGGTTTGAGGCTTAATCAGAAAAACGGATTTAAAATTAAAGGGGCACATGAATGATTAAAATATATTATAATTTCAAAATTAATATAAGAAATTATTTTTTCTTACTAATGAGAAAGCAATCCTGCTAAAAAATTGCATGGATTGAATTTAAAACGAAAGCTCAAACTTATGTATGGCTCGTTTGAAAAATGATATCACCATATAATTTTTAAAAAAGTCTTTGTGTATCAAAATAGCGTCCTGAAGCAGTAAATATTGTCTGGAAAAAATGCAACTATTTGACTTAGCCATTGATAACCTTCAATAAGTTTTGTTATTTACAAAATATCTTTTTCAGTCCTTATATACAAAATATATTAAAAAACACTTTGTTACATACAAATGTCAGTGAGACCAAATGGGAGATTTTATCTCCTAATGACAAAATATCTCTGAAAAACTTTTATATGTATGAAAGAACATCATGCCCTTATAAGAGTTTGCGTAATAATAATCATCATTTCTTTCTTGAAGTAATGCATGTTTAACTATATGCCACAAATGTATAGCTACAGTTAAATTTAAGTGCATAGTAACAAATGACTTTAAATAACTTTTTCCTTACTATGAATATGTTCCTTACTTATGAATATGTTCATAAATGATAATTAGATGAGATAAATTCTAAAAGAATATCATGTTCTATACGGGAAGACATTACTCAAGGTTAAGCTTTAAAGTAACAAAATGTGAAAATCGACCATTTTCATTTAATATATTTTAAGCTATATCAGCTCTTTCCATTCATCGAACATATCAAACAATATATAAACTTATCGTTATGAATAATAATTAAACATCTTAAGTATCTGTTTAAAAGAATCGAAACTTTTTTGTAATTACATTTTGCAGTTTAGTAAATTAATTGTGAGAAAATATAAACTAGAGATTATTTCTGTAACATTGCTGGAATATTATTTTTATGTATAATATTTAGTATTTTTAACATCATAACTCAGGTATCTTTTTTCAAAAATGCATGTATTTACTAAAATGCATTTTGCATTTTAGTAAATAAATTCTTTGGAGATATGAATTAGAGATGACTTCTGTAATATTGCAGAGACATTATTTGTGAGTGACACAATAGGGCATAAATTAAAAACAATCTCTAAAATTCAAAATTAAATAATAATAAATTTTGCTTAGAATATTCAGTTAAATTATTGTTTCCTCATTTTTTTCTTCATCCTTATACCAAACTTTATTAGTGAAAATAAGTTATCTTAAAAACTCCAAAAATGCAAAATACATCCGATTTTTTCTATATTTATTGAAATACATGAATTCAAGGGTTTCAAGTATTTCAAAGATGTTGAACATAATTATGCGATTATTTTGAAATTAAATTATGAGTTTTTAATTTATTTTATGGTTGGAATCTAGAAGTACCAGCTTCTATTAAAAATGTCATTGTATTTTCTATTTGTTTTCAAGAATAAATTGGCAAAATGATAAAATAATTTATAAGATATTAAGGATTGATTTAAATTGTTTAAATAAAATTGTAAATAACTTTATAAAGAAATTCAGTGTGACTATCAGGGAGTTATAACATTAAACAATTTTAATTAGATAAGAAATATTTTCTTAAGTTGTTAATAATTTAATATATTAAAAATATTTCACTAATCCATTGTTTCCATTTCTTTACGAATTACTTATGTGAAATGAAAGTTTTTAAAACTTTAATTATTTTAGAAGTATTTTATGACAAAACAAAATGAAAACTTTAAAGTATGAAAAGGAAAATAAAGAAACGAAAGAAATCAATAAAAAAAATATGATCTATTTGTAAAAATATTTTAAAAAAAGAATTAATAAAAAAAAATGACAATCTTTTCTAATAAGAAGATGCTATGATATTGAAAACTTATTCGGTTTGTACAAAAACATTTCAAGCTTAATTAATTATTTCAGTTAAAAAAACCGATACTAAAGGTAATTAAAAATTAAATTGAAAATTTTTGTTTAATTGCTTAAGTTTGTAATGACATAGATGGCTGTTGTAAAAAAAGCATTAGTTTGTACTTTAAATAAAAAGGATGAGCATAAATTAAATCAAAATGCAAATCAATAAGAAATCAGGTAAAAAGTTTGTAAGTAAGTAAAAATTCTAATTGTTTCTTTTTCATTCCACACATATTTATCAAAGACTTTTAAGACAATATTGAGTTATAAAAGTTGTATCTTAAAAATAATTCAGAAGTATCTTGATGCGTTAAGTTACTGTCGTTTTAGTTGAAAAATGAACAAACAACTCCCAAATGAGCGAGAAGAACAACTTGAATATTTATAAGAAGAAGAAAGGAAAGCTTAAAAGAGAGTTTTGAAGAAAAATAAATTGTAAACTTTTTGGCCATAAGAAAAAGTTTCCCTATTTCACATAGAGAAAATCGTTAAAAGGATTCAGCGTTTTCAAAAAGCCAACCATACTTTCCAGCATCCACTATACAGTAGAAGAGATTCCAAATGTGAAAGAAATTTTCTTCTGTCTGGTCGAATTTTCATGAAGGAATTTATTTTTAATCAATATAAAAAAGAAATAAATTATGACAGTTTCAGTACACTTTTCTTTGTTTGAACATGAGAATAATATTCCTGTTATTTTATCTCTTAAATAGTTTTTAAATTGACTTGTTCTACTGATTGAAATTTATAAAATGTTCTAAAGTTTTGTTTGTTAAGAAGTGATGAAAAATCTTGTATAAACTAATAAGAAATTTGGATGTTAAATCTGAAAGTGTTAGGAGCATATTTACTAAAATTTTAAATGCGATATCGTTAAAATCTTCTACTCATTAAAATTTAAAATATTCATATTTTGAATTTTAATGAATTACAATTTTTGATGGATATTTCATATGTATGTATGATTAATTAATTACCAGTTAAAACTTTTGATCTGTGCTTGTAATTTGATAATATGTCAAGAAATTTGAGCTTATATTTGTGGTAATGTTTAAAAAACATATAACAGATATTCAGTCAAATAAAAAAATCACTTCATTTACAGCTGTATAATTGAAACCTGGTGTAATCCAGATGTTCACCAGTGGAGCTTTCTACTTGACGATATTACCCAAATATTGAGAAACCTTATTCTATGGTGTGAAATAAAGATATATTCGAAATGAATTCTTTTAATGGTAACTCTTAAACTGAAACTTGCATATTCTACGAAGCCGATTTTATCATCTGTAATTATATTATGATTGTAAATAAAGAAGAAAGGGAATAGTTACGAATTGTGTGTAAAATGTTTGAAGCTTAAAAAAATTTATTCTGAATTTAAGTTAATTATTAAGTTCGAGAAATAAATGCAACAGAAAAAATATATTTAAGCCTCAGGATAACTTTCAAGATTTTTAAAAAATATTATTATTCTAAAAATTACCTTATTATAAGACTGAGCTCCTATTTGATAACTTTTTTCAAGTATGGTGTCATTTTTTTTTTGTCTAAGGCATTTTCCGTTCTGATTTAACTAGTTATTGCAAGGTTTTATTATTCATCTTAAAATGAATTGATACAGAATAACTTCATAGTGAAGCAAACATCTTTTCTAGGGATACTTTGGTGATATTATTTTAAGAATTTTAACTGTCTATAGTCTTTTTACATTTCATAGGGTTATTATGGAATGAAATTTCATCAATGATAGTTCGAAAATCTGTTAATCATATAATTTCGTTTTAATAATTTTCCACAAATAATAAGTTTTTGTTTGAATAAGTTTTTGACATAGGAAATTCGGATTCCTGAAAAAAGTAGGTTAATTACTCAATTAAAGTAAAGGAAGACAAAGCAAACCCGATTGACTGAAATTTTAAAGTATAGCAATAAATCGTTTGATCTCTTGTTGAACTGTTAACCCTGACATTTTCCTAGAAATTCTGTCCCAGAATTAATCTGTAATTGTAAAGTTGCTTGTCAAGAGAAATATTAGTAGTGACAAATTTCTGAAAATAAATAAATTACGTAGTAGTTTAAAAGTGGCAATTTAATAATATTTTTTATGTTAACTTTTGGCTCATGAATGATTTTTGTTTTATAAAACTCAAAAGAAAAATTGAATTAAAAGAAGATTTTTAAAATAGATGATTAGATTTATTTCGAAGAACCTTGTAGTGTTGGATAAATGTTAAAGTGTGACATATATAATTTACGTACGAATAAATTAAAAATAACATAATTTTTTTCATGTATCTGATTTACTTATTCATATGAGGCTAAACTTTCATAATTGGGATAAATTAAAAATTGATTAGTATTTTACAATTCATTTAGATGAATGATATCAAAAATGTTTAATTATACGATACAAGAATATTTCAAAACATTTGTAAATATCTGAAAGAAGAAATTAGTCAATAAATCTCCCACGGTGTTCGCTGAATTTAAAAAATTTATATAATATGACAATAAATATGGTATGAAAATGTATAAATGTGTAAATAAACTCATATTTAGAAAATTGAGTATTGGGTAAATTGACCTTTACAGAAATGCAGACTTTTAAAAAAAAATTCATTAACTGTTTTTATTAATGATTAAGATTGTTATTACTTGATGAAAGTTATTATTATGTTTCCAGTTTAGAATATTTTTTCAAAAACAAAAAGGAAATATAATGAGTGCTGTGAAATGCTACCATTTCTAAAGCTTACCTAGTATTTGTGTTATTTTTAAGAAACTAGAGCTTATTTTGTATACTATTATAAAGTTATTCATAACAGCTCGGTGCTTATTTCGTCTGTTACAACATTCTTAAATGCGATTATAAATAATGTGCTGAAAAGTAAGTATATTCATAGAATATGAAATCTGAATCATAATATTCTGAGGCATTAAACATTAATTTAAGTTGTTAAAAATCAGTAAGAAAAATAATCTTGATATTATGTTTTTTTTTTCAGTTTTTTTTAGAAAACTTGCCATAAAAGAAGGATAATTTTTCTATACATTTGATTTATATTCTACCTTTCTATTTAAGAGAAGCAAGTATAGCTTAGATAAATTTGCAAAATAAACATTTTGTTATAAACATTTCTACATAATATAAATGAAGTGATAGAAAAATATGCGCAGAGTATATACATATGAACACATAATGTAACTCTTTTTTTTATCTGAAGTAAATCAAAACACATGAATAAGATGTGAAAATGTATTTATAATTAAAATTTCGAAGAAAAATTCATGTTGGGCCTTTTGAATGTCAAACAATTTTCATGATAAAGTATTTTTTTATTTATTCCTAAATCAGTACAACTGCATTTAAAAAATAATTCTTTATTATCTGTCGTTGATTTTTTTTTTCAATTGCGAACAATTTTATCATCTTAAAATAATTTAAAATTTGTTTCGACGCTCTACCAATAAGCTGAAATTATAAAAGTTATTTAAAATAATGAAGCTTTAAAATGTTAAGAAAATGAAATATAATATATTCATTAGAAAAATATATAGATAAATGGTAGTGGAAGTTTGAATTATTTTATAAACAAGGTTTTTCCATATTGTGACATGTACGAAAATATTTTTTAAAAAACTTTTTAAAATGAATAATTTTAATATAAAAATTTATTACATTCATTCGTAATTTTTAAATACTATTCATTATTCTATTTGCATTTATTATTAGAAATATTTTACAAATTATAAATGCGAAATGATACCGCTGAAAATATTTTATTTAATTTTTTAAAAATATAAGTTTAAAATTCCATATATTTCAATAATAATCATTTGCTGCATAATTTTTAATATAAGAACTTAAAGAAATAATTTTTTAGTTATCAGAAACCTAAAAAAATCTGGTAAATGCTGCTATATATTTAAAATGTCAAAGTGCCATTAAAAAAATCTAAGCCGTGAGTCGCAGCAAAACTATTTTGCAACTTATTATTTTTTTAAAAATTAATTAAAGTTGTGGATGCAAATGAAAAATTGAAGCCTTTAAATCTAAATTAACAACTTTTTAATAATCACGCTAAAACATGTATTAAAAAATAAATATTTATTCTTCTTTAGAAACTTTAATCTCATATATATAGTCACTGCAGGACTAATATTATTTTGCTGTGAATATAAAATATCGGGAAATTAAAAAATTAGGCATAAAACAAACATTTTCCCTTTTTTTTCCCAATAAACATGTTTGAAATAAAGAAATAGCATATTGTTTAAATTATGTTATAAATTAAAAATAATGTATGAATTCACTAGAAAACTCCTTACCTGACCTCCTGTGCTGATACAAATTTGCTTCTACCAAATCTCTGGATACTGCTACTGAGAGATTCTCAGAAGGTGAAAAGTATGAAGATTGAAAGAGTTTGAACCCTCTGTTACTCCCTTTCTTATATTCGGGACTTTCGGGCAGGGTTGCCGGCGGCCGCGTTTGAAGGCAGTCTCGCCAAGTCCGACTGGAATTGAGCCAATTCTTGATTGGCGATGCAAAAAGTAGCAAAAATTATAAATACATTTTAACACTGTATTAATTTTAGAATTTTAGTTTCAGAGAACACTTTAGAAAATCATTAATAATTTTTTAGCCTCATTTTATACTTAATTTATTTTTTCACAGTATGTTTTTCTTGACAAATAAAGATGTGAATATTTTGTTACATATTATTTATTTAAATTTCTGAATGTGTGACATTTCCGGCTTAAATTTTTAGTTTTTTTTCACTAATTGTTATAAAATCATGAAGAAGGTAAACGTAAAAATTAGAAAACTTTTGATGACATTTTAAAAGTTAAAACTTGCCTTTAAAATTAATATATTTTTTAACTGAAAAGACAAACATGCCAAAAATAGAAAGAAAGAGAGAAAGAAAATGGCAAATATCAAAAAACCTCTGACAAAAAAACAACAATTGTTTTGATGTTGAAAATCTCATCAATGCAAATAAAACTTTCTTCCGATACTGTGGGTAACGTAAATTAAGTACATTTCTACAAATAAAACATCACTTCACACATGAATTGCGAAAAAGAGAAAAAGTTGTTAGAATCTAAATAATTCAAATTCAAAAATTTCATTCCTTCAACGGGTTCTCTACATCAAAAACAAAATTTAAAATAAATATAAACATTTTTTTTTCTTCGGAAAAATTAAACGGGTTCCAATACTTTTTTACATTTAATTTTCCCCAAAACTATGATATACATAATCGAATTTAATCGGGGAAAGAAAACTCAAATGAGAATTTCTTGCTTAAATTGTTGTTTATATTTTTATATTAAGTACTTTTATCATCGTAGATTGTAGTTTCTATTGATATATGTCTAAAAATTGTTGCACATTTATAATTATGAATGTAAATCGACTTAAATCTTCAGGTTTCTGTAAATTACTCATAACATTTTCTAAGTTAATGTTTATACACATAATGTAATAACAATATACACCTGATGTATAATGTTATTTCTCTAGCAGAGAAGAATTTTCAAATTGAAAAGAAATTATAAAATAACATCGGGAACTTTTTAAACTTATTTTTAAAGATATATATTTAATTTACACTTTCAATTTAATTTATTTAATTATTTTTGAATATAGTATCTGGTCGAATTCAATTGTATTGTGTTTGCAATGTATTTTTCATAGCTTATCGAAATGTATCATATACAGAGTGCCTAGTTTAATCATGGTAAAATTGCTCATATTCTAAACTTTTAGAAAGGGTCATATACTTTCGCTTTTGTTAAGCCATAAAATGACCTTATTTTTGTAGGAAACTTAAAAAATCATTTTTGATCAAAAAACATTTAGTAAGCAATGAATCAAGTAAAAAAGCACCTCATTTACAATTGCATAATTAGAACCTGTAATAATCCAGACGTTCATTGTTGAATCTTCCCTAAATACTTTTAAGAAAATATTGTGGAAACTTTATCTATTGAGTGAAATAAAGAAATATTCGAAATAGGAATTCTTAAATTAAAATTCGGAAATTCTAAGAAAGCTATTTCCTCATCAGTAAATTATAGTAAGATTTATCATTATGGTAAATTAAGAAGAAAATAAATAATTAGTATGGTATATACAATGTTTGAAATAGAAGTTTTAGTTGAAAATGTATCCTTAAATAAGTTATTTATGATGCTTGAACAAAATGTGATTATTGAAGAAATATCTCAGGTACAATTTTATCAATGTTTTTTTTTTCAAATTAAACTCTATGATTCATTATGATATTAAATCCATGTTACAATTACTACAAAAATATTTACTTAATTGATACAGCTTTATAGAAAGTAAAAAAAAAACATAACATTGCAACAATAATTAAATTTGTTAGATTAAAAGTTGAAAAGAATTTACTTTAGAGAAAAATAAAACTGGAAATTTATGACATATATATTGTTCATGCAATAAGTAAAACATAATTTAAAGTATTAATTGATTAGTCTGATAATTATATGTTTTTGTAATAATATTTTTTGCATGCTTTTATAGCGTATCAGAAATAACAGAAACACGAGAATATATAATATGCTACCAGAAATTTAATACAATAAATGTATTCATTTTATTTCAAGTGTTTTTAAAACAAAAGGGAATATTCCATACCATGAAATTTTGGTTGAATTTTTAGAAATTCGAACAATACGTTTATGTATTTTTTTTTGAAAAAATAAACGTATACAACAGAAAGAAAAAAATTAATAAAAAAGCCATTACTGTTTACCCAAGTTTAGATATCTATCATAAGTTTTGACTAAAACATTTAAAAAAGATTACGTGCTCCAAACGTATAATTTATCTTAGATATCGGAGCTTGTGTCAAATAATTAAGATGAATGAGATTCGTGCTCCAAGCTGCCATCTCTGTTGCCACAATCCTTTGACGCTTATTATTTGTGATAATCCATAAAGAAAATGACAAATAGAAACATAATATTCAAACGTATAATTCACAGTATAAAATTTTGGAGTTTAATACTATTCCCAAGAAACGTAATAGAAAACAGATTATAAAATTTTACTATGTAATTGGGACACATAATTATTTATTTCATAAATTAAATTAATGAAATCTGCTGAAATAATTAAAGAAATTCTTCGTCATTTTAAAACTTAAAGTATATACATAGCATGCTAAGTTCTGTCACATATAACATTAAAAATGAGATAATCTCTATGTCATTAGATACCTCCACTCTATTAAAATTCTTATGATTAATTTCAAAACTATTAAATTAATATTAATATATATTTATTATCTGAAAAAAATCATTTGAAATGACTTAAAGAATTAAGATTCAGTTAGTTTTAATCAATGAACTCAAGGTTTAAAAACAACGAAACCTAAATTCTCATACAATCATCCAGTTATAATATAATATTTAATAATAAATTACCTAATTAATGAAACATTTGATTTTCATTACCTAATGCCAATTAACTTCTTAAAGCAACCTTTGCAATGACATTTATATTAAAATATTAGTAGTTCAGTTAGTTTTTATAAAAGCAAAATGAAATTTAAAAAATATATTAAAGTAACAAAACATTTTAGTAAATATAATAACTATATCGTATAACAGATTAAGAATTTTTAATTATTTTTTCAATTACACATTTATTAAATTTAAAAAATATATAAATATTTACATAGTTTAAGCATTTTTCCATTTGGGGTAAATGCCTATTTGTAACTGATTGGAAAGAAATGATAGGACAACATTTAGATAGAACTTCCCTTTATAGACTATAAGACAATATTACTTCATTTTCAAGTGAGTTAGAATATTCTATTTTCTTTTCGATAAGTTGATTTCAAATATTTTTTAATATAAAATAAATAAATACCCTCACATAATTTATAAGTATGATAATAAACTTTAAAAATCTGAAACTATATCTTAACATCGAAGTACTTTGTTTGAAAAATAAATGAACAGCAACCCAATATATAAAACTTTTAGGGAATATCATTATCCTTATGTAATGTAAAAATAAATTCTGCATATGATGTAACTAATAAACTATAATAATTACTAATTAAATGTCTGGAAAAACATAAAGTAGAATTTTAAGTAATCTTTCACTTAAAACTAAGTTTCTTTTTATTTGCTGTTTAGATTAAGTAGGGAATAATTTTTATTTAAGAAAGTAAAAATTTGTTTTTAGAATATCATTTAAATATTTGTTCTATTTTTTGAATATCAACAGAATCCAGAATCTTAAATATAATGCACAAATATTTACATCATCTGTTTCATGCAACATATGAAAATTAGAATTGTAAGTACAGACTTTAGTTAAAATACGATTATCCGTCACAGTTTCTTCAAAATTGTACTTAAAAAAGAAAGAAAGGAATATTTATTTATCGGATACGTAGCATTACAGCTTCCCGGTATAACTCCCCACTTGAGAAATCCTTCAAGAACTGATGTCTTGGGACATAAAATGGAAGAGTTTTATGTTGGAAGAAAACAAGTTTTCTAAGGAAAAACGAAAATTCCGAACGTATAAATTTTGTTGGTCATACATTAAAGATATGTATCTCCATATTTTCTAACTTTCTGTTTGATTTTTCATCCTTAAGGATTGGTTTATTTCAAAATATATATAAGAGCAATTTCTTATCTTTATTTATATTTAACAAGAAAAATTATTTTGGGAAAATACACATGAGTATTTTTAAAGGTTATTCATATTGAGTTTGTCTCTTAAAGCAATAAAAATAAAATATAATTTGCAAATTTTGTGAAATTTAACGCCTACCTAATATTATTATTTTATATAAGCAAATCTAGACTTACGAAATTTGAAATAATTAATTATATTACATCTATGGTTTTCTTTCAAGGAAACTAAAGATAGAATTTAATCACTAAAATATGGTGATTAAAAATTTAGAAACTTGGTAATGAAACTACTTTTGATTTTTTAAAATCTAAAGTGGCTCATTGGCATGTTCAAAATGAATGATAAAATTTTATAATTGTCTTTTCAATTTTCAAAAATTACAGGTTTAATAGTAAGATAGAAAAATTAAATTTAAAAAGAAAATAACTTAATACATTAAAATGTATAAATATTAATTTTTATAGTTCTCTTAATTAAATTTGTATTGGAGGAAAAAATAAAGCACTAGCAAAATTATGAATAAAAATAGAATTTGTGTATTACTAAAGTTTTGTAATCAAAATGAATTACTCGAAATTTTTAAATATATATATTTAAAAGTTTAAAGCAAAAATATTTTAATGTTTTAAAGCAAAAATATTTATTTAGTATCGGTTGAGACAAAATATTTTATTAAGGGACAAAAATTACGAAAAACATTTTAGAGGATATTTTTTTAAACAAGTGCATTATAACCTCAGCATCTAATACTAGTATAAATATACATTAAAATCAGTACTGCTATATAAAGAAATAAATTATTCCTAATTATTTCAATGGTTTTCATTTTGTAAGTACTAAAGTTGCAAGAATTGGTGTTAAACAGAACTTTTTTTATTGAGATTTTAATTCATTATGACTTAAAATTTGAGAAATATAATTTTTCTCACAAAAAAAGAAACGTAGAATTCTAGAAGATAAAATTGTTTAAGAATATTGATAATAATCGGAAGTTGTAGCTGCAGTATTAATATCATTACTATTAAATTTGAGAAGTAAATATAGTTATTTTTTTAGATATTTTTTTTTTAGTTTTTGTATCATGGTGTCATTTTATTTGTTAAATATTCTCCCCTTGAATTAGTTTTCATAATTACTAGGGTTTTTCTAACAAGATCACAAACTTTTAAACCGATCTTTTTGTTTTATAAAATGCTGTCTATTCCCTGAATTTTTGATTATTTAATAATTTCTTTATTTATTAATTAATTGTTTATATGAAATTATTAAGAATAATTTAATGTAAACATTCATAAATAAATCTTACGCAGTAGAAATAATAAAAGGAATTGGTCATTTATAAGATTAAGATGCATAAATAGTAGAATAGATCTTGACACAATTAAAATTTGTCAAAATAAGTCGATGTAATTTTAGCCTTATCCTAGATTCCCCTTTAAATGCATTCAGTGTGTCATTATTAGGGCGAATACACCTCCTAACAATCGTATTAAGTTCAACTGGCTACCGGCGTTGTTTGACTTAAATCATCTTCGTAGTACAATTGTTCTAATAACTTACCTGTTCTAGATTAAATGCTTGCGGAGAGTGAAGCTAGAAACTCAAATGGCACGATCTCAGTCGAGAAGACGTGTAACTTGATTTAACTACTGGTCATTTGAGACATTAACTTTACTGCATCCTGGATGTGAGGAAGATCTTTAAAGTTTTGGAAGAATTTGAGTACCTTTAAACACTGTAACAAAACAATCAAAAATTCATACGCTTAGTTTTGATATTTATTCATCGATGTATTCTTGATATAGATAGGGGATAGAAAGATTTTAAGTAACTGGAAATATCTGTTTGATAATTGATAATTCCATATTAAATTCTGATTTTCAGTTTATTTACTGATCTGAGAAACTATCATTTTCTGTCAGGATTATTGACTAACAGAAAAGCCCATTTTCTTAAAATCTGTTACATAAAATCAGTACCAGAACTATTATTTATAAATAATGGTTAAGAACGTTAATTCTGAAAATTGTTTATTTTTGTTCTTTTTGATTCTCTGCAGAAGTTATAAAAAATTATATGAGAATTTGTTAAGTAGAAAGAAGATGGATCCACAACTTTTTATATTCTTAATTTTAAACCCATTATTAATGTTAAAAAATAGGTATTTGGCAACACAGGAATTACGAACAATTTTTAATTGTTATTACTGAATTATCTTTAAGGTCTCATAACCGAATAATTATCATTATCTTATATATAAAGTTGTATGAGGCAATAAATGCTGCAATATGTTCTATATGAACACAACTCAGGATTTTTTATAAGGTTTTATTTAATTAATACTATTAAGACTGTTTATTAAAATCCATATTTATTTGATTATATTTATTTATTAAAATTTAAATTTATTTATTCAGATATTTATTTGATCATATTTATTTGTGACAATTAATAGTTGTTTATTCATATTTATTAATTAAAATGTCATATTTGTTTATCAAAATTTTGTATTTATTTTTTAATTGCATATTTATTTATTCATATACTTCTTCGATCACTGATACATCTTACTAGGAACGTGTACTGTTATCTATACTTATAACATGTAACACAAAATTATGATCCAATTCTTCGATCACAAAAATTCAGTCCTATGTAATTTACTTAAAATGCATCTATTTATTGAAAATAATCTATATCCCATGATTTAAGATTGAATATTTCTTCAGAAAAATCAAGTGAATATTGAAATGACTCTAAAATCATTAGTGTTTGAAGAGGCAGTCACTTTTCATTATTGGTTGCTCTAACAAGTATCATTTGCTCTCTTAATTACAGTGACATTATACGTAAAATTAAATTCGCAGTTCTTCTCATAAATTCTGAAACAAAGTTTAGCGAATATAAATTTTTTTTCGATTTCAGATATCAAGGTATTCAGAATGCTATACAAACAAAATTATTTGTTTTTAATTTTTTATCATATAGCCTATGAGGGAGTTATTTGTAAAGGAATGGTAAAATTTAAAACCGGCTTATTATACAATGAAAGTCAAAATCCCTTTTGACTAAACAAATCTATATTGATTTGGCACCATTCAATACATAGACAGGAAAGCATAGTTTTCCTACATTCTGTATTTTATTTTAATTGAATTCTTACATTTGAATTGATTAATAATTTGCACTGTCGGGTATCTTAATGTGTTGTGCGTTTTATTATACTTAAAAATTAAATTCATAGATAAATGGTTAAATTTCAACATTTATTTGGATCAAAATGAACTTGGTTGTTATTCTTATTACAGTTTAAAAGCCATAGCATTTTGAACTTTTTGAAATAAGTATATTTGAATTTTATATATATATATATATATATATATATATATATATATATATATATATTACATACATCAGGAACTTTAACTTACAATAGAATGTCCTTGTATTAAACATCGAAAATAATAATAATTTTCTCCCAATTATTTAAAATTAAATTTATTATAAAATTTAATTTAAAATTAGGTTAAATATTTTATTTAAAATTAAACATTTTGGAACTGGCAGTTATATACAAGCATATAATTAATATTAACTACAAATATAAATATGTACAAAATTTTAGCATATAATACATCGAGCAAATGTTAAAATTAAATATGTGTAATATTTCACTCCTTTGTTTTGTTTTTATTGTTAAATTAGATTAGCGTTTCCGACTTAGATTTGTGTTCATCTGACCCAGATTCAACTTTGTATTTGTAGAACATTTATAATGTTTATAAATTAATGGTTATTTTTGCATCGAACTATAAACTCTGTGGGGGACTTAATTTTGGATCATACTATAGTAATAAACTATATTACTGCGATATCCACCGCGTGTCCTACTTTCAAACATCTCTTTTAATTGATTCAGCATTTATGTGATTTGTAATAAAACAAGTTATTCATTTTATAATTAAGTATTTTTAAGCGAATATCTAAACAGCTATCTTTATTGAAATTTTCAACTTGTGGAAACCCTTTCTAATTAGATTTTTTTACTTCAGGATATTTTTCGTTTTCCCAAACAATATTCTTATGCATTATTATTTCATAGCATCTTTTTCTAAGACTACAGAAAATTATATTCTCATATTTTTAGGGCATTAGTAATTTTTAAAAAAATTATTCACTTGCCCACCGGAATATTTGAGGTAATAAGTACTATCTTAAATTTACATTTTTTAACATTTTATTAACGATTTTATTGTGATTCTATTAAATACAGAAATTTATTGAATTTTGATACCTATTCGAACATGTAAATTTTTCCTCCATGTAAATTCATTTTCTGAATGTAAATTCATACTGAAGTAAAAAATGAATTAAAAAAATTTATTATAAAGTTAATAAAAGAGCTCCTTATGTAGATAGAAATTTGGATGATAGTACTTTTAATAATAATACGTAAATGGTCGTGTAAATAAAATGACTAGTACAATTTGAAAACATTTTACTCAGGATAAATTTTAGAAAGCTTAAATGATGGCGTATTGTAAAATGCATCTCAGGAGCGATAAAGAGCCAAGTTTGGCATGAAGAGATGATTCCTCCATACTTTGGAGTCCAATGCTGAGCAACAGGCAAAAGCGCGGGCGGAACAAGATCGTCATTGGACAATCGCATCCACGACGTCATGAGCTAGGATTATGGGATATATGCCCCCCCCCCCTCCTGTAATCTTCTAATGGTAGGTTAATAATATACACTATTATCCTCTTTTTCATTTAACGTCAGAGTAATGAAAAAACGCAAGTTCGAAATCTTAAAAGATTCATTTTAGTCCAATCAAAATTAAGTGTTACTGAATTACTGAAAGTCATTGGGAAGAAATTGACCCTGAATTATACCTAATTTCCGAAAGAAAATGGAAAATTTCAATTCCTTTTTCAATTTAATTGTTCTAAGTTCACAGATCCAATGTAATGTCAAGTAATGAGTATAAGACTGAAATGTGAATTTTCTGATTTGTAGTAGTGCATTTAAGTATTATTAAATCGGGTTTCAATTTATTTCAACGTTTAGTTGAAATTGAGTTGAATTCTGATAATTTCTGAAAAGGTAATTGGCTCGAGATGAATTTCAAATTAGGGAATCATAGATTAATTACCATTTTTATATAATATTTGAATTAAAAATGTTATGTTATTGGCATTGGTTTTAAAAAAGGTTATGAAAACCTGAAAATTCTTCCTCTGTGTAAAACATGACTTTTAAAGTTCGGTATAGAATTTTTTATCAAGACCTATTCTAAGCATATAGTGTACAATAAATGAGAACTTTTCAAGAATTCCCAGGGTGCCTGTAAAATATGCAATTTACTTAGATTATTGATTTCTTATTAAAACTTTATTTCTTAAACCAGAAACTGATTTCCTTTAAACTTGATATTGAACAATGAGTAGTAAATACAAATATAAATGTATATTTCTAAACTTTTTATTATATGTAGATTTTTTTGTTCATACTCATTCATCACTTGAATATTACAAACATGATAAAATTGCTAATTAACGTTAGAAACATTTTTCTTCTTTAAAATAGAAATTAACTTTATCATAATTTGTAAATCTTTCTTATTCATTTCATGCCTATTGAAAATGCTTTTTTGAACATATACAACATTTATTAAATTTTCTATGTTTTATTTATTGGAAAAATTTTATTAAATTTTTTATAAATACTTTATTGCCATGATATTCTTAATTAGCCTGTTTTATAACTTATCAGTAGTAGAGTTTCATTTCAAAATTTTATTTAAAAGTGTATTGTTTCATATTATTTGTCAATATGACAGTAATATAAAACTTGTACAATATTGAAACTATACAAATTATTTAATAAAATGTTTCCAATAAATTAAATTAATTAAATCACTAATTGTAAAAAAATACTTCAGTTTTGATATATTTATTTTCTTATTAAAATTGTTTCTGTATAGATTAGGGTTTTAAGCATACAGATGTTTGAAACACATTTGTTAAATTAATTGCTTTAAATTAACATTACTATCAGTACCAAATTATTTATTTTTAGTGTCCATTTACCCACTTTTTTAAACAATTAGTATCTATTTATATCTTTCTGCTTGGCATCTCAACATTCAAGGAAAAACTTATTCAATTGATCGAATATGCGATCTCTTCTTGATCCATGGGTAGGATTTTATCAATATAAAATTTTAAAAAAACACACTCGGAACTGTGACAATAAAGAGAAAAGTGATAATTTTCAAATAGAAAAAAACAATAAAGAATCATAGACATTAATATTTTAACAAAATTTATCAGACAATCATTATGTAGCATTTTTATAGCATTTATATAGCATTTATATAGCATTAACAATATGTAGCAGTTTTGTGTCGAAATTTTTTTTAAGGTGGATAGCTGGCATTTTTTATACTTAGAATGGAACATAATCGGGTCCTAATTTCTATGAACTGCTGAATGTTATACGGTATATGCTTACAGTTTATATGAGGAAAAGAAGGGGATGACTGCTTTCTATGAAGACTGAATCAGTTTCATTTTAATTTAGCTCATATGTAAAAACAATGAGAAAATATTGTAATCATTAAAAACTTCCAACTTGAGAATGCCGATGTTTAAGGTCTCAAAGATTCCCAAATTCTAAAAGTCACATTTTCGAAATTATGTTTTTCTGTATATCTGTACACAATGTAATTCTAGAACTCGCAGAGATAGACTGAACTCATCTAGCAGTTTTTATATTAATTTTAATTTTTCTATCGAGTTGTGAGCAATCTTTTCACATGAAATATTTTTATCTGTCTACGAATAATTAAAAAAAAATTGCTAGGAAGCTTAGAGAGTGAGATTGATAAAATTTGGTGGAGAGTTTAAAGCACAGAATCTAAATAAATTTTAGATCAAATCTGGAAGATGTTTGTAGGCTTACTGATTGGTACTTAAGTATAAATGTAAAGGCGTTAACACAAAAATCCAATGACTTATGTAGGTAAAATTTGATCTAATTAATATTAAATAGCAACAAAAAGTTTAATTATGGTTTAAACAAGATAAAAAAAGATTTTCAAAATGCATGTTGTATTTTCTGCACGAAGTAATGAAGAAGAAATGGCTCTTAAGCAGAAATCTGAAAATATATATTTGAACACACATGATCTTCACAACCTTCCCCAAAGCTTACAATTTATATGAGGAATAGAAGGGGTTAATTTTTTCATTAGAGACAATGCGAGACAATTTAGGAGAGGGCACACCTCTTGGTTTACATTTCATATTCATATTAGTTGAGCAGTTTCGATCTAACTTTCATTATTGCTCCATTACTTCAACGTGAAATTTGCTTTTCTGCATTTAAGTTAACCGAAAGTAAAAAAAAAAAAAATGTTTGCATTACACTTATTTTTTCTCTTCTTGTTTCTTTATCTTCTAATAATATAGTTATAACATTATTATTTTCGAATATCATTGCAGCATATCAAATTTCTGATGTGTTAAACTATCGAATTCTTCAGGCTCATCTGTTCATGAACGAATTTTAATATGGATACATTAGCAAACTATCTATTATACAGTAAATACATGACGATTAAGATAATGAAATTTTCCAGAATATATATATATATATATATATATATATATATATATATGTGTGTGTGTGTGTGTGTGTGTGTACAGAACATTTTATTTTTTAGAGATTTTTACTACTTTTCGAATGTGTTCAAACATGTTATGGGACTTTATTTTCTTAATATAAGTTAATCTTAAACAGATCAAATATATGAACTATTTCTGAGAACTCTCATAAAACTTTTCAAATCCATTGCTGGTGAAATTAAAGGAACTGCAAAATTACTTTCTGCATAGTATTCAAAATGCTGAGAAAGAGAAGCAAAACCAGAGACTTTATAATTTTAAGTAGTTTGATAACAACTCGTGAGTAAAGTACATATGCTATTTATGATCTACGTTTGGTTTTAACTTACCTTCAACTCCGTACTCGCAAGTTTCGAAAAACTCATTAAAAGAATCTGGTGGAAGCAAAATTTCAAATTGCCTCTTGTAATAAGATACTTTATGTTTATTATACTGTTAACTTCTACGAAAAATATGAAAAGAATTATTTCAGCAAGCAATTTGAAATCGAGATATATATAGAAATTCTGAAAAATTCCGATATCCCAAATATACAAAAGGGGGGGGGCAAATAAGTTTACTAACAACAGTATTTTGGCAGTAAAAATTGTAGAGGGGAATATATTTATTTAAAGATTAGACAGGCTGCTGTAGCTGTCTTAGACCGGTCGTTTGAGCGGGTCGTGTTTGTGATGAGACCTAATACAGCGACAGTAAGGGCAAGACGTCTATAGAAGTGGTATTGCAGAGAAATGTAGTGGTAAGATCTCTGTGGGCCAAGGATGTGTCCCCATTTGGGCATTTACAAACAAATCGTTGAAGTATACGGGAAGCGAAGCTATGAGTAGAAGATAAGTGACTACATGGTATCGTTCTTTTGAAGTGAACAGAGATAGATTGTTGAGTCTGATGTCTGGAGCCATCTCCGCCATACAGCCCTGATTTAGTTCTCAGTGACTATTTAATTTACCCGGCATTGGAGAAACACTTATCCGAAACAAGGTTAATATCAGACGGTGATGTTCAAGAGTGCCTAGAACTGGTTCAATAGCCTGGGGCTTGATTATTACCATGACTGATTTTACAACTGGATCATTGGTGTGATAAATGCTTCAACATGTTTGGTGATTAGGAAGAGAAATGGCCTCCACATTTGTCTCTTAGTTACCATTTGTATTTTGTGCCTATTGTAAATAAAAGTTTTTTTTTTGGCTTGTAATTTTTTTCGTGTCACTCCTTGTATATATCGAAACTTTTCCTTTACAGTTGTCTCAGAACAAGATTTATGAATAAATCATTATAATTAAGTCGGAAAAAGCACCCTACATAAACATACTCTTCTTAACAGGAACATAAGACCAAAATGAATGTTGAAACATTGTTTTCAAACAGTCGCAACACATATTAGCATCATAAGTATCTAACAGATGCACTACTTTAAATATTAAATTTACTGTTATGTGTTCATCGGTTCTACTTTAGCATTGCTTTCAACTATTAACTTGCTGATCGGCTTAAGTTAAGCATCACACACCTAATCCTTCAGATTTTGAAACAAGTATTAACGTTCTCAGCGGGAATTAGCTTTGACTGTAATTAAAAGAGAATTACTTGAATCATTTACGAATTCAAATCCTATCCAATGGGAAAATATTTTCCCATTTTCAGCTTTGAGCACTTGCTTTGCCTCATATTGTGTTGAGACTTATGGTCAACAACTATCACCAGTATAGACATCTTTTGAATTAGTTCATAGGAATCTTTTTCAATTGAACCATGCTTTCAGAAATAATTAGGCCTTCTGTTTTGAGAGGTAGCGCTTGTTAAAAACAGATAAACAATTTTCACCACTTGTAAATTTTTTTAATTCCGTATTTTGTATAAATCAATTATGACGTGAAATTCATAACACGTTTATACATCGTTCACCTATTGAATCGAAGAGTTTCGTAATTTTTCCATTGTCGTATCGATTTCAATGCTCACATTGCACAAACAACATGATTTAGGAACATCAAAAAATATGTGATGATGATTTTATAGTTGAAATTGTCTAGTTTCTCATTTTTCAAATTTCAATTGATCTATATTAAGCTATGAATTTGTTGAAAAATACTAAATTTATCTTTTAAATATTAAAAATTTTCTACAAAATATAAAAGATTTCTGTGGAACTTAGGTCCTTCACATGGCACACTTTAAAATTCCTTGAAATCAAGATATTAGATTCAAAACTTACCGAATTGAAAGACACACATACATTTCATCAAAGTTAGATGTCAAAAATCATTCATTTTCTTCACAAAATTCAGATTCATTTACAAAAAAAATTTAAATCATTTACTAAAAAATATTGGATTAATTGAATAATTTTTGAATACTTAAAAATGTTGCTCAAATAATAAATCTGTAGATATACGTAATCAATTTATTTGTTTACATAGTGGTTATACTGCAATGCAGAACTAACTCACTATTTAAATTTCTGGTGTATAGGTTTCAATTTATCATAATTCATCATTTCCATATAATTTTCCATTCATGGTCTAATTATATGAGCTGCTGAAAGCAATTTTCTTTTGCAGATTCAAATGAAATGCTTGTAAATAGCCAAGGTTACTCTAAAGAAAAACAAAAAAAAAATCTAGTTCGTTAAAAAAATCTTAAAACTATGGAATTTCTTTCTCTGAATTAATTTCTTTTCGAGTCAGCACATTGAAGATATTTTTTATAACTAAGATGTTCTGCATCATTTTTCTACTGAGTAAAGTATTGAGGTCGTAGAGGTATCAAAACTACTAGAAAACGGATATTAAACGTTTTGTACCGGTCAAAATTTTTTTGAGTGATAAAATTTAAAAAAAAAAAAGGAAAAAGTTTCAAATGGTAAATAATAAATAAAAAATATAAATTTTGTGGATAAATTTTTAAAAAATCTTCTTCAATATAATAAATAAAAAATATAAATATTGTAGATAAATTAAAAAAAAATTCAACATAATATTTTTGAAAGTTTAATTTTGAATTTTTGCAAGGAGTGGATGCTTAAAATTTTTGCAAATGCATTATTATTTTTGTGTGATTTTTGCAGGTTACTTATGAAAATAATTTTGGTTCAAAGAAACTTCAAATGATTTATCCTAATTAATTTCTATGTCAATTAAATTATTTAATCATTATTCAAAGCTTAAAGCAAGGAATAATGTGAACACCTATTAATATTGAAAGTAAGATTATATTGCATTTCCGAAAATTCATCTTATTTTCAGGGCAGCTTCATAACCTAAAATGATTCCAATAGATCCAATATTTGATAAAATACATAGCAATAAAAATGTTTATTTTATTTTTATACGCTGAAATTCCCCATAAAAATAATGCAAAACAAAACAATCTTCACAGCAGATTAAATTTTCAAAGAATTGTTTGGCATCTCGGAAACCAAAACATTCACAGAAACTTTACAATGGGAAAAATCGATTTGAAATTATTAACACCACCGTGGATACCTTCTAAAATATTGTAAAAACTCAGAATTGGTCTGTTGTTTGCATTTCTCAAGTACTATTTCTCGAAAATTCATTGCTTACAGCTGACCTGTTTTTTCCCCCTTCTTAATTAACCAACGAAATGTTTAACTAAATTCTTCTTAAAACCTCCCATTGTGCATGTAATTCGTCGTTAAGATGAATTCTTTGACCAGGAATTGCAGAAAATATTTTTTACTACTTTACAAATGCTTTTCATTCTGTATTTAATTTGCTACATTTCACGTTTCGGGAAAATGGAGGAAAAAAAAAAGAAATTTCATAGAAAATTTTCTGTCTCCGTAACTTCATCCAACTGGTTAAATAACTGAAAGTTATATGTACTGGGGGCGTTATGTTATATCTCCGTTAGTCCCCAAATGAATGCTTTTCAATAAAATACAGTACTGAAATTCGTTTTAAAATTACGCTCGCCTTTGCTTTTTGTAAAATTGGATGGAAAAAAATGGATCATTGTTTTCATATCCATTATTTATTTAAAATGTATTTGTGGAGTTAAAGGTGTAATAATTATTTGTTATCTTTATATCTGTACAGAACTAAATTTTTTGAATTCTTTATTACAATAACATTATTTCATTGCTATTATTTCTAAGAATTGCTATTATTTCGTAAAGAATTTCATTGAGGAAGCTGATAGACAGTCAGAATGACTTTTGAAAGAAGATATTTCAACTGCAAATTATTTAAATAGTCAGTTAATCAACTAAGATAAATTATAAGTTTGTATTTGATATTTGATTAGTTAGATGGTCTTTTTATACTTTTGTAAGCAAATAAATTTTATACATATACTTTTTTAAAAATAATTTTCAATATTAAATATTTCTTTTTGCCATTCGTTTCAGTTTACTGAAAAATATTTGTATATTTTTTTATAAAATAATAAATTATTAATTTATTATCTTATTTAATAAATTAAATAATTATTAAATGATTTTTGTGTAATAAATTATTCATTATGGAATTACAGAGCCGTGCTTTGCATCAAAAGATCCGCAGGTTACCGACCACTGGTCTTATGTATCATGATTTCATTCATAAAACATATAAATTACAATATGTTATTATCTGAACCAGATTGGCTTCATTTTCTTTTTACCTTATAGATATATTTGTTTACTTTGTATATATATATATATATATATATACCAGGATTTGATGCAGAGGTTATAATGGAAGTCCTCTATTTTCTTTTAACAGATTATATTTATAAAAAGAATATTATTTTGTTAAATCCAGATTTCTCTTAATATTAATAAGCATTATTGAAAAAGAAAGCATTGATTCAGTTGAA
>JAPMOQ010048161.1:807817-846307 GCA_026543055.1 Argiope trifasciata
GAATTGATGCTTGTTATACTTGCTATTCAAACAATGAATGACATATGAAAGTATGTACGTCTTATAAGCTTAAGAATCGTGAAATAATCTTTTTCGCCATGTTAAAACAGAGAATAATAGGATAGACAGTTTCATTTACTTTTAATATGTATCTGAAATTATTTAACAAAGCAAAAGGATAGACTATTGCATGAAAATATTAACTCAAGGTTTTATAGGAGACACATAGTAAAAATAATAAGGAAAAAATTATTTGAGAGAATTATTTATATTTACAGAGCCTATAAGCATACATAAGTCTTCAGAAAACACAAAAATATTTCAATTTAAATCAAATAATCTTCTTTGAGAAGCTTCTAAAAGGACATGGATTTAATATAAGAAATACTAAAATAAATTTATTTTCAGAGATTACAGACAAAATACAGCAAATGCGAAACTGAAGTAAAAGTATTTCATGTAATAATATTTCTTTTTTATAAATGTGAGCTTCATTGGGAGCAGGGTCGTCGCCAGCTAGTCAATGCAATCTCTTCTTTGGATTATAAATAAGAAAATATTAAAGAGTGAAAGAAATTACATATGAGGAGTTTTTTTGTGGCCTTGCATATATAATTTCAAATTTTTAAAAGTATTGAAATTAATCTAATATACATTACATTGAAGATTTCATTGGAATAATGCACTTTTACTAGGAACACTTCTAGATAGGATAGATCAAAATTAGTATATATAAAATACTAATTTCAAAGAAACAGCGAATAAATATGTTGACTTTTTTATATATTGAAACAAATATGAACAAGTCTTTTTTCACCTACGAAGTTTTATTAATTAATTTATACAATATTTATGACTGAAATTATTTTATTTAAATGACCCAGTCTGAAATAGGAAACACGTCTTCGTTAAAAAAAATTCCAAAACAATTAAATATCATTTCCAGTCATAAAAAATACTCTTAAGGAAAATGAAGCTTTGTAAAAAGTAACGTGCACATCATTTTCAATTAATATCCTAATATAAAATTCTTGAACAACTTCATAAAATATTTCTGACACTGAAAACATTAAGTATCAGATATTTAATAACATGCATACTAAATTTGAAGAAAGATTGGGATTTATATATTGGTTTATCTAGAATTCTATTTGATTCTAATTAGTTTACCTAAAATTAAAGAACACAAGATTTTTCAATGAAATTATTATGTATATTAGTAATGAAGCTACTACAGTTATGAAAAGAAACCACATTCATCTAACAACTAGAATTTGCTGTCTCTATACCATACAAAGTGTGTACATGCATAAGTAATGACTCTTCATATTTCGCATTTGAGTGTTGATTTTTTGTAACTTTTCTAAATTATTTCAAGAAAATATATTAATGCAATAAAAGTCATAAAAAGTCATAAGCTTCATTAAAAAATAAAATATTATTAGCAAAGTTAAAAAAATGGATTATATAAGAAGTGTAGACAATAAAGAACACTTTCAAAATTCGAAAACCAAATTACATTTTTGTACAGTTTCTTCAAAATAATGATATAATCAAACTGGGTAGCTTCTTTAAGTAGATAGGAAACAGATAAATGTAAAATTTAATTTTTTTTTGTTTTATACAGCTTTGTCCTCTCTGAGAATGGATGTAAAATAAAGGGCATATATACTTCAAATAATGTAAACAAATATAAAACATGAACTCGAAAAGGTAGTCTTTTGTTTGCTTTCATTTCTTATGCAGAGAATACTTTTGCTGCCTCCTTCCATTCAAATCTCTAATATCAGTGTTCTCTTAAAGTTTGTAAAACCAGAAACGAAAAACACGAAGGAAATTTCGAATGCATTCTTCTACAAGAAATTGTGCAAAATCAATCATAGAATAATAGAATGTGTGTTTCATTATTTTCCACACATGCTTTCTTTTTATTCAAAAATCAAGCTGCCGAATAATCCACGAATAACAAGATACCCATTCTTTTGCAGTAAAGATCTTGAAAACAACATACCATTAAAAGGTATACAGATTGTTATAGAAGAAAAGATTTAATATTATCAATGCAGCACATCCACATTTTTAACACGTTAAAATAAATGAATTCTGATGATTCTCAGAAATAATAATTAAAACAATCTGACAGGGTTTTATTGTATTCCCTTTCTTTAAATCATATTTAATTTTAAAATTATCAAGTATAAAATAAATAAATATATAATTAAATATATTTAATTTATATTTATTTATATATATTATATATTTATATATTATGAAATTATAATAGTATTAATATCAAACTAAATGCTATTCCACACTTAATATGGCAATTTCAAAATTTTATGAATAAAATAGAAATATAATATCAATATAATGTAAATTGAAATATAAACTTTTCCAATATTCCCCAATAATAATAATTATTTCTTGTTCGTCTTCATTTCCTTTACATGGGAACGAAACAAATAAAAAATTCGCATATTTATGTAAAATAAAATTTGATTTTAACAATCATTTCAGGACTTAAATATTCTAATTTAATTCATTTCATAGGAATAAAAAATTACTTTTAATAAAATATCTAAAATTAGAAATTACTTAAGGAAAGTAAAAATATGATTACTGGCCGAGATAACCAGGTTGGTAGGGCAATCCCTTAGGTTGTGAGATCTAACTCCGCAGGCCGAAGATTCCCTGTGTTTGTGGTGCGCGTATAAATCTGTCGCGGTCACAAAGTCCTCCATGACGAAAGTAATATTACTAAGGATACCGGTTCAGCGACGATCGTTCTCTGTCCCAAATCTAAATTACGATCTGTGGTTAAGTGAATAAAATATAATTTCCTGTAAAAAGGGTTGTGACACATGAGTTGGTAAGTTGTCCTCTTGACTTTTAGGTGACACTACTGAAAATTAACCGAATTAAATCGCAATGAGTCTTTAATCAATGGGCTCAACAAGTGCCGTAAGAAACAACAAAACCAAATATTGAATCATGCGTGACTCAAAAAGATATTAGTCAAATTCATAAATATATTTCTATTTTATATAAAGAGAACTTTTTAGTAAGCATTTTCTATCATTACTCGTTAAACATGATTATATGCTGTATAGTTATGTTTCCATATAATTTTCTTTTATTTTTGTTATTGATTAATATTTTAAAATCTATGAATATGGAATAGTAAATATGGAATATGGAATAGTATGATTGTGTAAAGACTATGGAATAAATATCAAATCGAATCGTAAATTTTTTCTCAGTATTTTATATTAAGAAGTGTAATTTATTAAACTATTGAAATTGACATTTCTTTTCCAAGAAAGCTCTGTGAAAGACCTCACTAATATTAAATCAAAGACGGATGTAGTTTCAAATACTAAAATCTCTTGATAAAGGAGGGAAAAAAATTGGAATTTTACTGTGTATAAAGAAATAGTTTGAAAAATACTAAATTAAGATTTGAAAATTAAATACATATTATCTATAATTAAACTTCATAACATGATATATAGATATATCTACACAGAGATTTTTGATTCTTGTTCTTAATTAAAATTTTATAATTAGGGAAAAGAATCTTAACTAAATATTCAGTTGACTGGAAAATTTTTAGCGATTTTTTTTGAAACTAAGAAGTGTAATCAATAAAACAATAGAAATTTACATTTTAAATTTTTCCAAGAATGCCCTGTAAAAGACCACACTAATATTAAACCTTTGACTTAGTTTCAAATGCTAAAGTCCCTGCATAAAAGAGTGAAAAAATTGGATCTCAGCATGAGATGATTTTTATATTCTCTCCTAGAGATGATGAAATTTCATTAAGTGAATGTAAATCCAGACGTCAAAATGAAAAACCTCAATTTTTAAATTTGACATCATGGAATCTCCTATGCAGGTACTACAAAAAGAATGTATGAGACATTTTTATTAAATTTTCTTTTTAAAAGACAGGGAGGAAAAAAATCAATAAACCTGACATGGTGATTTCTTTTTAAATGAAGGAAACCTCACTACAGGAGTCCTCCAATTTAGCTGGTTGCAACAATCCTTTATAAAGAAAAGATCACATCCCACAAAAGTCTTTTATTAGTCTTCACAAAAACGCCATCTATGTGATAGCTCGGAGGCATATAGATTATTTGTTTAGAGTAACGAGAAATGTAGAATGTTAATTTAATAATAGAAGTGCTGTATTTCATTACTAACATTTTCATTTATTTTGCTGATGAAATATGAAACTGGTAAATGCAAGAAATTCAGAAGAACTATGAGAAAAAATCTTTGGTGACATTTCAAACATAATGAAAACAGCAGGTTCTAAAGACATGTTCTTAAAATGTGATTAATTCAAAACATAAAAAATTCCGAGAAATGCCAACAGTTCATTCATGGGAAATAAGCGAATGAGTAACGGCCTATGAATATTTATTGTATTCATAAAGTTTTGTGGAAAGCTAGGGAATTGAACCGAGTGACGCACGAAGAAAAAATATGCTTTAAATGTATATATATTTTTAAACAAATTTCGACGTTATAAAATCTTTCAATATTATATTAATTTGTTAGAAATTTAAAAAATGAATGTATTTAATTTTTGGAGTCTATATTTTGTTATTTGATAAGTATATCGGCTCATTAACTTCAGCTCATTTTTAATAATGGGTATCCCAGAATTCACATATGATTTGAAATTTCCACAGTAAAATGTTGGCAACCCTGTTAAAAAAACTTTAGTAGTCTAGTTTTAGTAAAAAGGGAGCGTTAGACGATGTGATTACGTGTTTTCCTTAGTAAACAATATTTAAAAAATAATGAAAATCTGACGACCACAATTCGAAAATTTAAAAATTGGTCCCCTAGAACACGTAATTTAACATCATTGTAATTCTTTTTATGGGGCTCTTTGAAGTCAAAGATACATGCCAACAAGCCAAAAAGTACTCATGAATTGAAGGAAAGCATTCAACGCTGCGTCAGCGAAATCGCATATATGCAAAAAAGTTAGGAAAAGTTTCTTCGAGAGTACTATGTGCCTCCAAAGCCTTGGAGATCATTTGCCCTATGTGTTATTCCATTCATAACCATATCTTATGTACTTTATGATTAATTAAAAATGTAACAATTAAAAGAAAAAACTGTGTTTTTTATTTAATTCAAGTCTTTCGTTAACAAATTGTTTCATTGTGTATCGTTTCTTTGCCAAAATTATTGGTTGTTAAACATTTTTAATAGGATTGTCAACACTTTAATAACAGAAGAGTAGCAAATTCACATCTTGCATTGATTTTCGAACATTCTTTATAAATCATTTATATTAAGAGCCTGGTAGAAGGCTTGTAAAGATCCCTGTCACAACACAGCAACATATCAGAACCCCCAATCATGATCATTATTAAGTAAATCGATAATTAATGTTCATTAAATAAACCTTATTAGTAGATTTATATAGTTATACAAAACTACCACAAATAATAAAATGATAATAATTATAATTATAAGAATTATTTCAAAACACTTCGCAAAACGGAAATATTTAACAAATTAAGAAAAATCTTTTAAAAAATGTATATAGTTCTTGGAATTTGATATATCATATTTGTTCGTCCCTTCTCTTCTTTGCCAAAAGATTTTAAATTTTCTATGTATACCAAGAAAATATGATTTCCTTAAGTAAAAGTTGCATTCGAACAAATATTCGTTTCCCAATACTCAGCCCTAAAACATGTTAATGATTAACGCATTTTCTAAATCACGCTATGATTTATGATTACATAAATTTTAAACATTAATAATTCAAACTGAAAAACATCTTTTGCATTTTTCTTAAAATGTTTTGCATTAATTATGGAATAGATTTTATACGCAATTATGAAAATTCACTTTTAGTATTTTAAAATAAATATAAGTAACCATTCGATTATTATAATAGTTATGTTTATTTAACTCCTATGACATATCTTATTTTATTAAATAATTTTAAAAAATGGAATATTTTCTTTATATTAATTGGAACTAACGAGAATTTATTTCATTTTCTACAATACTTTTTATTGAATTTGAAATATGAATTTTAGTAAAAGTCAATTCTGTTCACATTTAGCAGATTAAAGCATATTTGAAAATAAAACATTAGGTAATGAGGGTTTAATAAAGTTCTAGTATCAAACATTCCTGCATTTTACCTATTTATTGCATATATCATATGGTAATAATGTTCTTTATACATCTCGATCAAAGACTTAACGTATTTTCAAATTTTTATCTGTAATTAAATTTAACTAAGCATCAGGTTCCATATTTAGCTCATGCATTATGAAATCATAAAGTTGCAAATAAAAATCCCCAGTTTTGTATATAAAATAGACGAATAAGTTTAAATACAATATTTTTTTGAAGAGAATGGATATGAAATGACTCATGTTTCATAGTAAAAATGGAAATGTAACAACGTTTTTCCCCATGAAAACATAATTATTTAGTAGCTTTAAATTGTCACATAATTTTGCACTTGTCTTGGTTACGTGTTTACACTGCTCAAAAATTATTTAAATAAAATTATTTAAATATGCTCATTATTCCATCTTCCATTTTATAACCATGCTGTGGGGAAAAATGTTTTTCTGGGAATTGGAGTTGTTGAACTCCTTTTCCATAATACAAATAAAAATGTAGCAATTTTAACCTCATGAAAACATAGTTATTTGATAATTGAAACGGTATAGATTATAGTAAACTGTAACAATCAGATCATTTAGCATTCAACAAATAATATAAAAATATTTTTTAATTTAATTCCCACTTAGGTCAAAAAAAATTTTTGGTCGAGGTAGCCTGATTGGTCAGTCTCGTAACTGAAAGGGAAGGCGTGTTGGCTAATGGCAGTTGGGGCACGTTAAATATGCCGTGACTGCAAAGTCCTTCAAGTTCCCATAACAAATTATACCTCTGGATGTACTGAATGACGGATGAATCAGTTTTTGATTTGGATCTAAATTCTGACTTGCGGTTGGATGAACGAGTGGATGAATGAGTTCGACCACCCCCTAAAAAGGGTTGTGACGTGTGAGCAGAATCGTACTTTCACCATAACGGTGTTCTTTAACAACCAAAGGTGCACACTTCTGCCTCAATTCGAATGAGCTATTCTCATTCGGCTTGGTATGACCAAGTGGCTTTAAACAAAAGACCATTTTTATTTTAGTTGCTTTTTATTGATTAATTATCAAAAAATATTAAGTACAAAAATTAATGATTTCCTTATGAATTGAATTCGCATTCTTCAAATTCATCTGAAAAATCTTGAAATCCTTGCATTTTACCAATTGAGTTACTGCCTATTGACTTCAAAGTTTCATTACAAACTGCTGAAAGTCTATTTAAAGTATTGAAACTTAATAAAATTTAATTAATGAGTTAATATTTGAAAAAAATGCATTAAAATTAAGTGTCTTCCACAACAAGTTTAAAAAATGTATTTGAACTTGAGTGGATGGATAAAAAGCATTTTATTAACGATTGAAAATTTGAACAAGATATATATAGGGAGAGTGTGAAGTAATAGTAGGAATTGAAAAATCTCACTATGTTGTGTTCACTCTATTGTGGAGATAAGCTTTCGTAGGAGAAGCCACATTTTTCTTGAGCATTGGAGTTTCTTTTCAGTGATATCAGAATTAATTAGTAGCTTAATTTAAATTTAAACTGTCTTAAACTTTTTTTATAATTGTCACGGCTATTCTTTACATAGTCTAATATATTTCTTAAAGTACAGATTAAAAAGTATTCTGCGAGTTGGTTTCTAACCAGAAACAAAGTTATCTGATAAGAAACCATATTTTTCCTGAATCACGCAGAATTTCTGTTTCGCATATTCTGCCATAACGTTACTAACAGTACTTCTACTAAGAAAAGTATGTTTGCCGTCTGACAGGTACTTTCCTAAAATGAATTTTCTACACAGGACATTTGGAAACTATTTCCCCATCCGACAATATAGTTCTACATAAGCATCGTTCCACCAACTTTAGAAAAATTGATTATTTGAATCTTCAATTAAGAATCCAATAAATTCTAATTTCGTGACAAAATACAATTCAGCTGCCTTTCCATCGTTATGGTCAAATAATAATTTTTTTTTAACTTTATCCGTTTGAGAATTATTGATTTTTAAAGTTTTACAGCTTTTAAATATTTCTGCATATAACATGGAAAACTAGAACTTCAGTTATAATTTTTAAAAAAATCTTAAAAATGATTTAGAAGAAATCAATATTCACATTAAATAATGGACAACTTCATCACGCAACCAACTATCTTCTATAAAAATTGCAGAAATGCAGAGCAACAATATTTAGTCTACATAAATTGTTCTTAATCCCCTTTCTTTTTACTACTGAATTCTAAAAGCATTTCCATCGAGAATAGGAAAAGAAAAATAACAATCTAGAAATTTATATCAGCTTTATAACGGTTTTATTGCATTGCGGTTTATGTAATTATTGTGTTTTATTTTCTTAAATAAAAACTTCCTATAATTTGTGACTGAAATTAAACGAACATTGGAAGAATATATTATATTTAATTAAGGAAAATAGAAATTTATAACAATTGTTTTTGATAGAAACATTATCATTATACTTTAAAATTAACGGGGTCAATTTGCATATATTAATTCATGAACTAATGTAACACAACACGATGGGAAAGATAATCGTGGCTTGTAAACCTCTGGTCGAAAATAAAAAGAAAATAAGCAAGGGGAAGAAAATTCTCATTTTCAGACATTAATTCTAACTTTAAGAATGATAAACAAATATAATTAAAACTTAAAAAAATTAGCTTTGATTTCAATCCTTTACTAAACTTTCAGTTTATTATTTCTGAGCTACTGCAAGGGGGTGAAATGTATGTTTTTATAATTGAAGCAGAAATAATTGAAACCTAATTTTTACAACGTTGAATTAATTTCTCTACATTCTTCGCATTATTGAGTATAATTTAAAATTTCACTCTGGACGCAAACATGAAATGCAACAATTTTATTATCTTTTTTCTTCGAATTTGTACAATTTAATTTACTTTTTTTAAAGCCATCTGGTAAGTGTTACGGAGTAATTATTTTTGCATTTATTAGACATATTTCCACTATACAGTATTTTTAACCCAAGTTATTTATATTATATGAAATACTATAAGTGAAAACAATTTTAAAAATTATATTTTTGAGGTATATTAATCGTTTTTCTAATTTCATGAACAAAAGTAAATGAAAAAAAAATTTGAATGTGTTAAAGAAAACTATTCTTAATTGGGCTATATTTACCAAAAGCACATTATACTTATTGATTTTATAAAATTCTTATTGAATATAATTTTGGAACTAATTTTATAAATAAATTTTTGATGATATTTTTAAAAATTTAATATAAAATGGATTGTAATTTAGATTATTATTATGAAAGGGAATTGAAATCAGAATCAATAAAAGATTATATCAGCTCCAGGAGTTAATATCAATACTACTCTACATTCTAGAAACACCATATTCAAAGAAATAAATTATAATGTTAACTGGATTGAGATAGGTAGGTATGCAATTTTTCAAATATGTAAGTAGCTGAATGCGGAGATCTAAAACTTTTTATAAAAAAAATAACGTTTTGGGTACTTTTAAATGCATTTTTATTCTTAATGTTGCCGATAATGTTAAAAAAAGACTATCTTGTAAATCACTTCTCAGAAAATATAATATATATAGTCTTCCTGAAGAAACTTTGCAGGAACACATGTGGCATTTCAGGAACACATGTGGATTTTATAATGTTTTACATAGAAAACATTAACTTTAAAATTTTAAAAATATGCATCATGTACAGATAATAAAACAAGCAAGATATTTAAAAAGTCAATTAAATATCTTTAATAGAATTCAGGTAAGCAATAATCCATCGAAAGGGAAACCTTTGGAACTCATTTTCCCAATCGGGAAATTTCTGTCAAAACAGAATAGAAAGCCGTCTTCTGCGTCCGTACCCGTAACCATTCAGTGACCAGAGTGAACGATTTGGTGGGTGTTTTAGGGGAATTGTTATTTAAATAACAAACTATTAACAGTAGAAAAAACAAAAATAACAAGGTAAAGTGTATTTGCCTCAAATTGAAGCTAGATGTTTTTGTGGAATTATACATTAACTTAGTGTAGGAATTAATTTAATGAGGAAACAAAAGCAGTCAGAAAAAGGTGCTAACATCATGGATATATTTCATCCTTCATTTAAACAGACTGAATTGGCGTTTTTTGAAGTAATTAGATTCTTAAAATATATCTATTTTTAGTTGCTGTGAAAAAATGTGACATTTGTTTTTGATATATTTACATTGAAGAATAACATTATTTTTTGGCATATTTATATTGAAGAAACGTAACATGATCTTTTGGCCTATTTACAATGCAAAAAAGGGGCGTTACCTTTTTTTCCCATATTTATATTAAAAAAAGGTGACATTATCTTTTGGTATATTATATAACAAATGTCTTTCCTTTTAAATATTAACCTTGAATATATACCATTTTAAATATTAACCATATATACCATGAAATGAAATACCTTAAATATGCTCTAACTATTAAACAATTTTATAATTTCAAGAAAAGAGAAAAATAAAACAAAATTTTTAAAAACCAAATAAAATAACTTTTTTTCGACCATTAAATATTTACAAGTATGCCAGGAAGAAGACTGATGACATTCTAATCAAGGAAACACATGAAAAACCTTGAATGAAAAAGTTCATTTGGCAGTCGAAAGAAAAAAAAATAATAAACAATATTTACTTAGCTGCCCTAAGACAAACATTGAGTAGTTTTTTTCGGTGTTGATGGGACAAATGTTTCTTTTATGCTTTTTTTCTATCTTTGCTTTCTATTTTTCAGCTCCTAGCTTAGCTACTTTTCAGATTTTGCACTTTTTTATAATTATTACGAAATGAAGAGTGAGATTACGAAATCAAGATATATTAAAGTATTCTATAATGTCTGCCTTCTTTATTTAAATCTTATATGCATGCATGTTTAAATCAGTTCAGTTGGTGCTTGGATATATGCAAGTTTTTGACAATAAACAACGCCATGTTTCGAGAACGTCATCTGTATTTCTTGAAACAAAACACTTCCTTTTGTATAAATTTCACAAAGGAAATGTTTATTGAATTGAACATGAAAAATGATAAAATGAAAATATTATAATTTTCAAAACCAGTTTAGAAGGCCTAAGTTACAAAATAATGGAGTTCATTATTATCATGCATATCGATATTAAAACAACTTTTTAAGTTTAGTGAAAAAATAAAATTGCTATATCATCTAAATGATGCAAAATATTTTTTTTTTTACTTTCTCATTCTTTTCAGCTTTTATTATGGTTTATATATTTCTTTTCCCTTAGAAAAAATCCTAAATAATGATTCACAGTTTACAATTTTATTATTTAAATTTATTTTCATGTGCAAAAATAAGTGCAATATTGTTAAAATTACAACCGTATAAATTACAATATCTAAACATATATTTCTAAGGACATTTTTATTTCTTATGCTTATCTTTATATTTCTTACGTTTCAAAAATTTGTAATATCCTTTTTTTTGCTGTAAAATTATTCATGAATTGAAAAAATAGACACATAAGAAGAAAAAAAATGCAAGGAAAATTGAAGCAAAAAATAAGGGTTTAAGTGTAAGTAATGGTTTTAGTTTTCAAATAAATTTTGATATATAATTGCTTTATCAGGAAAAAGAAGAAAAAAAATCTATAATTTTCTGAATAGTGTTTATTTTATTTTACAAGATTCACTGAAGAATTAGTAATTTTAAACTAATTTTTCTAAAAAACCATTAATAATTTATTAAAAGGGAAAAGCAGAAAATTCTATGCATTCTGCATAGTAAAAATCTTAGTTAAATTCCAATTTAATGCATAAAATTTCTAATTGTAAGTAACACTTTTAAAAATATAGTAGTATCTAAGGAACATAACTCATATATCTCCATCTTTAGTAAGATATATCTCATATCAGATGTTTTTATATACTATTCATATCAATTATCAATATTTTAAAATAAGCAACCCTTAAAAAATTATTTTTGACCGAACCAAAGTTAAACTGCCAAAGATTTGAAGATATAATCAAGAGAAAAATATTCGAATAGAGTTACTTAAACTAATAGGATGAAACATTAAGAAGTACTTTTTCTGAAAGCTGAGAAGTTCCTTTTCATTTGATGGTAAATGGATCGATCAAAACCATTTAAGCTTTCCCTTGATATTCAGCAGTTTTAACAAGATTTGATTTTTATTAAAAATTCTATATTGCGAGCTGAGGTCAGAAATACTTCGAGGGAGGATTTTGCTGAAAGCTACTTTAAATTCCAAAATAACACTTTTTAAAGTTTTGCTTGTCTTTTTACTTTCTGAATCAGAAACTTATTTTGCGCAATTTCCTTTTTTTTTTGACGCAATGCTTTTCGGACGCGTGGTAATTAAACACACAAGAAGATTTTTCCCTTGGCGAGGAAAATTTTCAAAAGCTGCTTCATCTCACAATGTTTGAATTAGGAAGAGGAGTCAAATCTGTTTTTGAGAAAGCCAAAATTAACATTCATTCTGAGAGGAAGTTCCTCTCTATCTATCTAAGAAGCTTTTAAGTAGGGAGTGGGGGAAGAAAATGTAGAATATGAAATCTCTTTTAAGAAAATTAAAAGTTAAAAATGTTACGGAAATGTGGAATATTATGTGGAATGAAAAGAATAATTCAAATTTCCTGAAAAGTACCGTAAAAATGTATTTTTTGCTGAATTTTAATTTTAATAGAATTTTTGAAACGATTAATAAACCTCATTATTTAACGATTGTTAAGTTTGTTATTTCAATTATTTATTTTCTAATCTATTTATTTTGCTTCTTGTGATGTTCAGTTTAATTCGAATCAAATTTAATCAATGTTGAGTAAATACGAAAAATGTTACACAGCAAAAAAATTGTTTTTTCAAAGTCACATAGCTTCTAGTGTAATATACTTACAGACAAATTCGTTATTTTAGCATAATTGTTAATAAGCTATTTGGGTTCATTTTCAAAAAATTTCATTCTCTATTTTAATCCCTTCTTTTTGCTAGTCTTCAATTGAATATTCAGAAATATTATTTTCATATGTTCTAAATCAGAGAACAATATAGAACGACATGCTTTCTTCCTTTGCATTGACCTATAGCAAATCATGTCTTGATTCTTTTTTTTAAATACATGAAGAATTTTGTTATTATTTAGACTGCAGTTTAATTATTACAAAAGTCTTCATCATATATTACTTTTTAGAAAGTTTCTTTAACATATTTCTTCAACTATTTCTACTCTATGTACTACAAATATCTATTCTCTAAATAGAAATCTTTTTTTCTAATTTCACATTTTCTGTACCCACTCTTTTTTATTTCTATGCAGTCTTACTTCTTTTTTACCTTAAGCGTAACTAAGCACATTGATTTATAATTTTCATGTAATTTTAAGTCTTCATATTTTCGATACACATAAGTTGTAATTTTAAAAATATATTTCCATTTCATTGAACTATTTGGATCTTTATATCTTTGGTTTAGAAATATATTTTTATTAGAATTGAAGTAAAATATTTTACGAGATATTAGTGGCAATAAAAACATTTTGTCTACACAAATATATGGTGTAAACTAATATAAAAATGACAAACGTCAAAATTAATTCTTCAGAATTGCAGTAAAACTATATAACTTTATTTTTCAAACCATAACCATGTTACTTCAAATAGATAGGATTAAAAATAGTTGCAAAATAATTTATCGTCTCCTACATTTATATATATATGTGTGTGTGTGAGTGTATATATAAAGAGAGAGAGATAGAGAAAGGACTAAGTGAAAGACCTTTTAATCTCTTGTTCGAAACTCAGCTTGCAATCCTAAACCAAATATTCTTATAAAAGCATCAAGATCTCTACTTGCCGACGAGCAAAAGTAGGCATAAAAGCAAGAAAGGTAGTAAGAAAAGCGAATAAAATCTTCTGCAGTGGTTATTTGAGCTGCGAAATCATTTGCTCTGATGAATCAACATCGCACATTCAACAGATGGAGTGAGTCCCACCAGGACCAATAAGAGACATTTGTCCACCCTAACAACTTCTACGCCGCTTGGTAGGACCCATTAAAGCTCTATCTGGGGGAGGGAGAAAGGTCATTTCTTGTTCAACGGTAAGTACCTTCCTATCAGACAGAGAACGAACTAGGTGCTCATGATTAGATAAGATTCCATGAATGAGACTCTAGAAAATGGAAACTTTTTTCTATTTGGAGTGAAAATCTTTTTCTACTCTCTATCGCACCCTCATTTGAGAAGCATCTTAAGGAAAAGAAGAAAAAAATCAATACTAATGCCGAAAAAAAGCAATGTTGCAGTTTGGAAGATGCTGCTTTTCAATTTTGAGGAATAATCTAAGCTTTGAAGCATCTTACATATGAAGAATTAAAATGAATGCATGCGTGTCTCCTAAAATATATTTTATCTTCAAATCATAACTTTAATTAAATTAAAATTTTAAAAATATAAAAAAAATCGAAAAACATATCTATGGTTTGAGAAAAAAATTTCCACCTTAGATGAGATAAAAAAAATATAGATATATTCTAATGTAGAAAAAAGATTAATGTTCGGATATCAACCATTAAGAAAAATAATATCATATTAAAAAAAGAAGATTTTGTTTCTAATTTTTTAAGAAAAAGTGCAATTTCTCTATAGTTTTCTCCAAATTTCTTAGGAGAAAAATAACTGAATTTCAAAAAAAAAAAAGCTATCATTTCTTTTCTGAATTTTGAAGGAAGATGAAACATATAAAGCTGCTTGAAAAACTTCGTATATGAAACATTAATGTCATTAAATTACATCATATGTACAAACTCATATTTTGTCAATAAACCGTAACCTTATAAAAATTAATATACAATTAAAATTCTTGAAAATATATATTTTTAATTTTAACTATCAATAACATTTCGTTCTCTCAAAAGAGAAAGGACAACGATTTTAATGCCGAAATTTGTTTTAATTCATTGGTGTTCCATGATGGAATAAAAAATAAGCCTTGAATCTCCTCAAAATATATTTCGTCAAGTGACTGTAATGTTACTAAATTTAAAGTAATGAAATCGATAATTTTTTATTAAGTAATAAAATTTATTATTTATAGATGAATTAAAGAATATTTAAAAATTTCTCTTTAATTAAAGCTTGAAATTATTCACTGTAAATATTTTCCTGAGATCGTATTATATTCGATATTAAATCAGCTTCTAAGAATTTATTTTATATAAATGTTTAAAGTCAATTTTTTTCATCAAGTTAAGGGTGTAATAATATAAAGCATTTTAATTTAAGTGCAACTAATGATATAAACACTTTAAAATATTGCCAATATTTATCGTAGGAATTTTAATGACATTTTTTTCAAAATAAAAAAAATATATAAACCATATTTAGGAGATAATTTAAAATGAATTAAAAACTGCTAATTATTAGAGATATATTCGATATGCATTATAATTCATTATGCATAATTCATTCGAAATGCATTATAATTATCTACTAATTAATTATTTCTTTTCTATATTTTGTTAATATTTTATTATTTATTTAAGGTCATTATATTTTTATATTTACCAGACGTTATTATATTAATTCTTTATTATTCACTGAAAGGAATAGAAAATATATGTTGTGATTTTTCATGATTGTAGAATTGTCTAAAGAAATATGACATTTTTTATATCAAGAAGTTGTAATTATATCGAATATAGTTAATAATATACTATAAATGAGATGTATTTATACTCTTTTTATATGAAATTATTATTTAGTTAAGATATATATTAAAAAATAGATTTAACTATTAATATAAAAAATGGTTTATGTGCCCTGTTTGTAAAATCTTCTCCAACCTGTTTATAAATTTTTTTATTCATTGAAACAATACGAGAAAAATATTTTATGGACATTATTGTTTATGAAATCACATACAAACAACACACTAATGAAATGAAATATAATAAAATCATATATGAATGGATATTCTATTATTTGAGAAAATATTGTTAATTACAATATATAAATCATAATACTATGAAATTAAAGCCTATATTATCCTTTTTCATAAATGATTTGCATGCATTCATGTTCAGATTAAGAAAATTTCTTTAAATATTATACGGAAAATTAAGAGAAAATAGTAAACATCTGTGTAACTTTTGATTAAGAAAATTATTAATACATGTAATTAAATATTATTATAGTTATATATTTAATTTAAAGAACGAGTACTATTTAGTGATATTGCTAATGATGAAAATTAATTTCTAAGACCAAAATAAATTATTCTTCAACTTCACATAGAAAATATACAATTGCATTAATATCCAGTTATGTTAACTGACTACTAATTTAGAATGAAAGACCAGTTTCTGTCTCCAAAATAATTTTCAAAACATTTCGATTCTCTATTTACTAAGTTTTTGAATTTAACCCTCACATTGCATTAGAAATGAGGTTTTCTCATCTATGGCCATGGATACTATATTTCTAATATGCCTTTGGTGAAAACCTGGAAATTTCATTATAAAATTCACTGAAGTGATTATTTCCATTTCCTAAGATTAATAATATTTTATATAAAAATAAAGAATATATAGTTAATTTAATAAAAGATGGCACATTCATAAAAAATTGATACTAATTTTAGATGTATATAGAATATGACATTTGCTTATGAACAAAAGACTGAAAATTCAACTAGATTGCTTAAATAGCTTTCTCATAATAGCAAAACACCGATAATGGATTGGTTAATATTTTACGCTTGGAAAATTTTAGGTTGCTGTCTTCATAATTGTAATCGGAATATTTTCAAGTACTAACTTATTAAGAATAATAATGTCTTTCATATTATTACAAAAGATCTGTTATTGGAAGTTTGAATCTTGGACCGATATTGAAGGTGAAAAGTATCTCGAAACAGTAATGCATAATCTCCACTTCACATCACTTAATAAGTTAATCTTTATTGTATCAGAAATTGTTTTTCTGAATCAAATCTCGGCTTTTTTTTGTTTTTCAATTATCATTTGAAATGTACAAATATTTGTTTAAATTATAATGATGTTTACTACTCTTTTATACCCTTTTCTTTTCGTCACAGAATAATTCGAATTCTAAATCTCTAGGATCCCTTGTTGTCTGAATGGAAAGATACGTTACATACATAGAAAGATACGTTACATACATGGAAAGATACATTAAATGAGGAAAATGTTCAAGTTAATACACAGTACCCCTTATAACAACCATACAAAATGCAATGATGAAAAAGGGAGTGTTTGGTGGGGAGCACGAGGTAAGGAATTTCGAAGAAATTTATATTTCTCGGAGTAGGAGTTTATTGAGAAAGGAGACAAAAATTATTTAGACTTGGTTCTGGCGAGATAAATTCGTAGTTATTTTGCAGAAAACGCTCAAGATTTCCAGTTTTTATTTTGGACATCTTGATTACTGAATATAAATATTTGACAAAAGAATATTGCATTTCTTGTAAAAGTTGTGCAATGAAAATATTTTCAATTCCTTCATTAAGTTTTTAATGAAAACAATTTCATGAACTAATAAATGGACAAATTACACAAAATTTATTGATAGCGGAATATTATATGTTTGGCATATTGCATGTGACTTACTATTTTAAAAATTTAGATTAGTCATGATTTTTACCACAATATTTTCAAAGTAATGAATTTTAAAAATAATGACACATTTTATACTGTTATGTTAGATATTTATAGTAATTTATTATATATCTATGATAATGAAGTTAAAACTAAAATCTGATCGAATCACGAAATCAATAGGTCATAAAACATGAGGATCCACGTTAGATTCAATTATCACAGATCATTTGAAGACTTAGAGAATTGAATTTCCAATCTACAAGAAGACTCTTTCTGAGATTTGAGCAGCTTATTAAGGATCTTTCTGAGTAAAACAGTTTCTCAAGCATTTTTTAAAAAAAACACAATGTCATTTTGGCATTAAAACCCTCCCACTGACCTGAAAGAGATTGAATTATCAGAGTGAGGAAAACATAAAATATAGAAGCTGTGTAAGGTCTTTTATCATAATTAGTGAAAAGAAATTAAGTGCATGAATTAAGTATCTGCATTCGCAAAAAATGAAACGTTTATAAGTAAAACAACTTTCATTTATTTAAAATCAAGAAGCTGGGAGTCATTTGTAATGCTTAAAGAGTCGAAGATTAAGATCTTATTTGTCTTGGAATAATTTCGTATTTCAAAATTTGTCTTCATGGCTGTGAACTATTTTTTTAGAGTACACGAAAAGTAATGCAAATAATATGAAATAATATAAATTTTAAAGTTATGAATCGCAGAAAGTGGAAAGGATGACGTAAACAAGTTAACGCAATATTTTTCCTTTTTTTTGAAAATATTGATAAATCATCAATAATCTGGTGGTATTTGGGATGGATTAGAGGTTGATAATCCGATTCCACAAGACATTTGAAGTATATTTAGGCATATTTTTCACGGAATATAACATTGAGGAGAAATTATCGTCCCGTAAGTGTGGTGGGACAGTTTGGAAATAAAAGTGTGATTCAAGTACCATCTTAGCGTTCTAAGCAATGTCCAAAATGTCGAGGAAATTAAAACCCCTTATAGTGCAGTTTCAGAATAGAATGCTAATATAATTAAGAATAAAAAAAATAACTGCAGACAGCACGAGATTTCTTTAAGAAAAATAAAATCAAAGAAATTAAAGTGGAAAATGGCTTAAATTTTATACACGCAATGCTTCTAAAAAGTTTATTTATCAAAAAATTTAAACATTATAAAATGCTTATAATATAATACGTTTTCTTTCCTTTCACTGAACAGTAAGCGGTATAATAACTAAAAAATATTTTAATACAAAATATAGTAAAAAAAAATAAACATTTTCACGCAAAATGTAATAAAAAATACATATTACTTTCTCCTAGTTTGAAGGGAAACATACTTTTTAATTGCTATATTTCTTAAAACAAAAAATATGTTTATATAGTAAGAATCATATAAAATTTCAGCATAAAAGCTAAATTAAAGTAAAAAGTAGAGAGATTTTTTTTTCTTGATTGAAAATTAGAAAATTATTGGTAACAGCTGTTCATCTGATAATGGTAATGACGAACTGACCCCCTCCCTTTTTTTGTACATTATTCAATTAGTCTGAAATTTCGTTCGTTAAAAATTGTTTCATATGTTTTTTGTAGGATTAATACCTTTGAAGTTTTGATTATTCGCTTTTAAACACTTTTTAATATTATTCAATAAGAAGCCTTGCTTAAGAGAAAACTTTTAAGGTTTTAAAATAAGATTTAAAAAAACTGAAATCTGCTGAACATAAATAATATTTTTTTTTTCTTAAAACTTATAATATGCTGAAAATTTCTTTATAATAAAAATAAAACTTTTTATTAATTGATTTTTTCAAAATAAATTTTGAGTTTAGAACACTTTTGAATCATTGATTTATATTTTAAAAATCTTAAACTTCATATTTAGATTAATCACAAATAATTTTTCTACGTTTGTTGGGCAGTTTGTCCAAAATCATACCAGTGTTGTCTTCGTATGAATATTCATTTATTGCATCGTATAAGAATATTAACAATGTTGTTTTCTGAAAAATATTTATTTTCGTATAAAACAAATTACTGGTTTTCTTTTATTTCTAATTAAACGTGGGAAGCTTGTAAAAATTTGTCTCCTTTTTATTTTTTAAACTTATATAAATGCTATTTGCTGTAAAAATAATTTTAAGGAACACAAGAAAATAGAGTGAAATTAAAATTAAAAGACTATATCTAAAATATAATCGCAGAATTTTGAAGAGATATTTTTCAGAAATTGATGTTTTCTTGAAAAAAATAGCCTAAAAGATACTTAAAACTCATTAGTTTTCAATATTTGGAAAATTTCAAACAAAAAAAAAAAAAACATTATTGAGCTTGCATACTAAAAAGTTTAAAATTTTATATAGTCGGTACTTATTAAAATTAATTTTTATTAAAGGTATCATTACATCAAATTTATCATTTGGATAACATGGAGTAGTAATTTGAAATTTTGTAAGATAATTTTCTTCTTTTTCTGTCAAAAGGAATTATAATTTTTTTTGTATTATTCATTCAAGAAAACTGAAAATAAGATATACAATAAACATTATATATTTTTCATTATACATTTGTCTTAGAAAGAGAATTAAAGATTTTTAATCTAAATCAATTTTATTTCTTGTAAATTGTTCTTCAGTTTTATGTTGTTGGTAAATTCCTACATGACTGGATAACTTTCAAACTCCATTTATGCTTTAAAGTAAAGTAAAGTAAGAAGTGCCTTTAAAAAACCAAACCAGCAGTATTTATTTTCAAAACTCAATTTCATCAAAACTTGACTACTTTTCTAAAATTTTGCCGTACAGTACTTATTTTTTCGTTTTCAAGGTCTACCAAAAAAATTCTTAATTAGTCCTTAAAACAGTTTCATGCAATTAACTTAAATGTTTTAATGACAGAAATTACTAAGAATAATAAAACAAAACATAATAAAAACATAGAACTGGAAATTTTTATAATTATTATAAAGTATTATTCGTAATTACAATTAGCGTATATCTTAGTAGTATAATGAGTTTTTACTTCTAGAATTTTCCTCTATATCTTTCCCTCACTTTTTTTCAGTTAGTCTATCTCATTAATTCTTTTCATTTTATTTGTAAATTCAATTAAGTTGCCATCTTGTATTTTATTTGGGGATAATTTTTTGAAACGTGGTGACCCCGCAATCAGTTTTAATTTGTCTTATTATTTTTTTAGAATAGGGTGCAGAAGTTTTTGCTTCCCTTCAAGATAATCTTATTAATTCGAGTAATTAAGAAATGGATTTTTTTTGCTCAGGCGTAGCATTTTTTGAAATGACAGCTATTTTTTGCTAAAATCGTAAAAAAAAGTTTTCAAGAGCATTAAAACTTATTTTTCATATTATTGCTAATGCTAGAAATTTTATTCTCGTCATACTAATACACACGAAAAAAGTGATTCATTTAATCAATAAATTATATATCATTATTTTATACGTTTATTATGAAAAATAATTTTAAAAAGTTGATTGAAATGGGATAAGGGTAATAGTAATTTAATCATAGTTGTTTGAAAATGACTATGAAAAGAATTCACAATTTAATTTGGCTCTAATATCAATTCATGAATCCTTAGGGATCAACATGAAAATTGAATAAGAAAATTGCTTTGTAAGATGTAAGAATTAAATGTGATATTTTATTTATTAGCTCAATAGATGGATAATGAATAAAAAATCCCGAAGTCTGAACATTTATGTTTAACTTTCCCTTACTAATAATATTAAGTAATAATTTTTAGACTAACAAACATTTTAAGCAATAAAGTTATCCTATTTATAGACTTAATATGAATTTATGAAAAAAACAGTTATTTTTTGAAGCAATGAAAGGTTATCTCATGCTTTAATTCCTGGATCTTCTTTGAAACAATCGAAATAGCAATATTCAAAAGATTCAAACGTCACCATCAATTCTCTTCGAAACGATCGTTTTGGTGAGTTAAACAATGAAAATCACGAGCATCAAAACCCACAATCTTTGTTAAAATAAATGGAACTTTTGTATTTAAAATTTTAGAGTTTGAAGAAAGTTTTAGTAGCTATGAATAATAGGATTGGCGAATTATATAAAACTATTATAATTTTCTTCTGTATTGAAGAATTATCCTTCATTTTTAGATAACTTTGAATTTTTCATATGGAATTTCAGATTTTACATTTGATTTAACTTAGCAATGTTTTACCGTGTTTTAGATGGCATTTAATACAAATTTAGACCAAAATTAAAATCGATTTTTGTAATTTATCATGTTATTTTTGTACAATTTATATGCGAATTTTGTTGAAAATTTTTGTTTTTCTTTTATGAAAATTCCTTGCATAATATGTTTGGAACATACTAATGATATTAATAACCTGAATATTCAGAAAGTGATCAAATAACGTATTTTTTTTCTTTTCATATTTACTTAGTATTTAACATGGATTACAGAAAAAATGCAGAGTATACCTTTAGTTGATTGGCTGTAATGACGAATATTTCAACAAATATGGAGTGGTCATTATATCTTGACTCATTTATAAAATGTTCGTATTTAACAGATTTTATCGTCAACTCTAGATTTTTGTAATGTTGTATTTTTGATGCACAGTTGAATACATTATTAAAATATATTCAAATTTTTTATCATAAGTAAAAAAAAAAAAAAACTGTATTTTACATTCAGAATTAAAGTTCTAAAGGCATAAAGTAATAACTGGTTAAATTAACCCATAGCATTATAAATAATATAAATCATTTATTTAAATATTCTTATTGATTGGTTAAAATATTGTTTCTATATTGCTCAAAATAGGGTAATTGAGTAAAACACTTCATGAAATAAAATTACATAAAATGTCTTTTCTTATATTTATTTGGGGATACAATAATAAGTTTTGTCTTTTAATTAGTAATATAATATAGATATATTTTTCCATTTCAAATTTTGTTTCTGAAAATATAAATACCTCAGTGAATTCATTTATATATATCATGATAAATTACAATAGTGAAGAAGGACAAAATATATAACCTTAAACTTTTACTTGGGATATAATTTGCTTGGCACATTAAAAATAAATATTTAATCCAGATTGCAACAACGTTATTTAATAGTGTATAATACAATTCCACTATGAATAAATACTAGATAACCCTAACTAACTAAATTCTGTTGATTTAATTTAACTTCAAAATTTTTATGAATTCCCCCGATATTTCTTAGCTCATCTAAGTCATATACTGTGCCTTACCCAACAGCTATCTTGCCAAAACTAATTGCGAATTCCGCCAATAAAAATAATGACGCCAATCAGCCGCCAATAAGATAGCTGAAGAAATGATTTATATCTAAATGGTTATTACGTTGGAAGTAAGAGGGAAGCTAATAAAATCATTTTAAATAGAGTCGGGTGCGGAGACTGTTTGGTAGGGTTGTATATTAATAACCTATCTTCTTTTCCCTTCAAGGTTTGTTGGGCTGTTAATTATTTATTAGTTTGCGTTCCTGCTCTTTATGATAGCCTCGAAACTGATTGATTTGGTTGCGGAGAATTTCTTAGGAAGGGGATGATGTATATATTGTATGTGGGAGGTTCCCCTTAATTGTTGTACGGTAATTAAAAAATGATTATGTTTTTTCTAAGAGAAATAATTAATATTTTAATAACAAAACAATGATGAAAATTAAACTAATTTTATTCATACTCCAAACGATATTTTGAATTTTTCCAGACTTAATAATATAAATTCCAATTTTTATACAAGCCCCAATCGATATTTTGAATATTTTCAGACGAAATAACATAAAATCCAAATTTTACGTAAGCTTAGCAATTCCTTTTGAGTTTATTTAAAATTTAAATCTGAAATTTAAACAATTGATATTTTGTTTTTTAAAATATAAATTAAATTTATTAAAATATTTATAATTTGTTTGATTTTTTTCCATTAATATTTTTTGCATAGATATTGCAAAATATTCATTTCTTTATCTAAAAATAACCAGATAATAGTTTTTTACATGTGCGAGAGTCACTGTGATTTTTATAGTTGCTTTGGAAGAGCATGATGCATATACTGTATCTGGGAGTTTCAACACGAAATTTTTTGTCATAAGTCCTATGAATAAATAAAAAATGATTTTGGGCTTTTTTTTTCTAGGAGAATCAAGGAATAATAGCAATAACGATGATGAAAATGGTGCTGATTTTTTACATGCTCCAAACGATATTTTGAATACTTCCAAATGGAATAACATAAATTCCAATTTTTACATATGCATAGCGATTACTATTTTATTGAATTTATTCGAAATTTAAAATTTCATTTCAAACATTTAGTATTTTTTTCTTCATATGATGTTTTCCTGTTAATATTTATTTGAATAGATATTACAAAATATTTATTTCTTTTTCGAAGGATGATTTAAAAAAAAATGTTTTTTTGTACGTTTGTGAGTAACTGTGAAAACATTGTTACATATACGATCCACAGTTTTTCCATAAAATAGTTATTCGGTATAAATTGAAAAGGATGAAAAGCTCAGTTTTTCAGAATATTTCAAGATGAATTCAAAAGTACTGCTGAATTTTTGAGAATATTTGTAACTGAATCTAGTAGAAAAATTCAGTTTTTCTAAACAACAATTGGAAAGATTGTGAAATAATACTAAGAATAAAAGTGGTACACTAAGATAAAAAAAAATATATATTATTGCAAATCCTCATTGATTGAAATCCAGAAAAATAAGATATTCATTTATTTCTCACAATTTCAAAAATCATGACACAAAATAGACGTATATAAAAATTCTAATAAAAAAAGAAAATATTTCTTTATTTTATTTTTTCTTTAAATGACTTGTATAAAGTAATATTGTAAGAATATCTTTCTTCAGATGAAAAATTTATAGACAAAATGAAATATTAGAAATTTACTTCAAACAGAAGTCATGACGTCAGACGAGAGCAACACGTATTACATTTTATCAATAGAAAATATTCATGGATTTTGAGAAAAAATATTTTAAAAACATTTACAAGAATTACAGTAATATTCAGATTAGTCAATTTAAAACATATTTATACTAGTTCTGATTTTCCCATTTTTATCAAAAATTATTACGTCTTCTATAAAATATAACAACAGTCAATAATTCATTTCATTTTATCTTTGAAAATAAATTAGTTTCCAATAAGATACAATTTAAAATTTGTCAATTTTTGAAAAAACAAATGTAATGTAGCAAAGAATAACCATTAAAATATATTTTCTGGAAACAAATATTATGAAAAAATTATAAAAATGATTTAAAACACCCTTTCAGAACAAGACAAGATTAGCAGTATTTCTTTAAGCTTATATTTCTAAAGAAAATAATGCTTAAAGAAGGTAGACAATCTGTAATAGATGAGCCACATTCTGAAAGATCAAAAACTTCGTTTTTTTATCAACAAGCCGTATAGATTTAAAAATTTTTGCTTACAGAATACCATTTAACAATCAGAAGTATCATTGAATATGATTTTATGTAGAAAATATCAAAAACAACGAACACTATGGATAAATAAATCAGGAATTTTGCAAAAAGATAATGCTTCTTTTCCAGTCTCATTACTATTCTTGAATTTCTACTGAAAAAAATTCATTAAATGTGACTTTGCAAGTTCCATGTTTACCTGTTATGGCTATATGCGATATTTTCTTTTTCATGGCACTAATTACCGCTTGGTACTGACCATTCTGAGTTCATTAATTAGACGACGGAAAATTTCTCAACGAATTCTAAAACGACTTCATAAAAGTGACTTTAAGGTATAATTTGATGACTGAAAAAAGATTGAAAAATGCTTTTCAATTGGAGGAGATTAATTGAAAAGGGATGCAATAAAATTTGGTCAATAAATTTATACTTTTTGCTTTATACTATCATTCCGGGTGCTTATTAATCACAGTAACAGAGCTAGAGAGAACTAGAAATTAAAAATTTAAAAATTTTCCAAAAAATTATAGAGGAACTAAAATTTATGTTATGACATTTTTGAGGAATATGAAATGAAGTTACTTTTTCTTAACTGTAAAACTAATTGGAATTAAAATATCTCTTTTTTAAGTACTTTTTACTAAATGATATAAGACTTAAAAAGTATTAGAGGAAACAAAATTTTAATAAAGAATTGTTTTTAACAATAACTGTGATTATCTTTTCCTTTTTATGCAAAATTAATCCACTGATAAATGCCATCACAGAAAAGGAAATTAATTAGAAACAATTGGTAAAGATTATTTGAAAAAAGTAAAACATTAAAAAGCTTAGAAATCTTTTTTAAAAGGATTTTTAAAAATAAAAACAAACACTTCTCATGAATACACTGGGTTAAACATTATTTAATTGATCATTAATTTTTCAAAATTCTTTTATAAATCAATAATGGACCATATTTCAAAATTATGCTTTTCTATTTTATTAGTCTATATATTCAATATACTTTAAGCTGCATTAAAGCATTTCCATAAAGTTCCTAAGATAATATTTGCATTGTAACTGTTCTAATTAATTAATTATTAATTAGTCATTCATATACAAATAATAGGAAACTGAGTATTGAGTTTTTAATTAAAATTTGATGCTGAAGAATAATACGGAAGACAGAATAAATTAAAGCAAAATTTAAAAACAAAAGATATGATTAGTGAAAATAAATTCTAAAGTAATTACATAACTCTTATTAACTACAAATTAGAATTTGAAGTTTCCTAATTCCCTAAATTTGCTGAGATACTCATTTAAAAACAAGAAAACGTTTCCCAAAAGTAAATAACGGTGAATATATTGTGGAGTTTTCATGATGATTCAAATACCAATTATAACACAATGACTTCGAATAATTTATAGAATTATTTATCGAGTTTCGGTACGTTTAGATACACTTTAAGAAAAGCAATTCGATATTACATTGAATAAACATTTGTATAATGTCTTTAACAACCAATGTTATATAAAATGCAATGATTCATCAACAAGAAAAATTGTTATTTATGTAATATAAAATGCATATTGGTTGTTTCAGTAAGAAAATTATATGGATTGTATATTCCGATTAATAAATGGAATATTTTATTCTAGAAACAAAGAAATTCGCGATGAATATAGCTAAAATTTCCAGACATTGTTTAAATCTTTAAAAATTCTATATATTGAATTACAACGGTAGTGTAACTTTGATCACTTTCTTGACAGATTTGCTACGACAATAAATTTATTGAGAGAAGTCAGAAAAAGGATGTAATTAATTAATAATTAGGAAATGTATTAAATTTGAATCCCTTTAAAAGACAAAATTGGCAAATAATACTTATAATTTTGTAATATATATTTATACTAATTAATTAAACTTAACAAGAGAAAAACCAATTTTTTTGATAAATTACGCTGTATTTTAAAAATTTAATATCTATAAATATACACAAGTTTTTTAATGAAGCATTATTTGAGAAAATCAAGAAATTATTAATATTTTTTGGATTCAATTGAATCGAAGGCAGAACAGCAGGCGAATGCTTCTGAATTTCATGACAATAAGACAAAATATATCATCTTCAGTTATTCTTAAGTTTAATAATTTAAGTATCATTGAAGCATTGACTTAACATTATAATTGAAGTATTAATTTAACATTATATATATATATATATATATATATATATATATAAATCGGTGGTAAAAGCTATTTCAAATTCAGACTCAAGTAATTTGTTATTGCATTAACCCTTAAATTAGAGCTAGAAGCAGAAAATGGAGGAATCGAACATGCATGTCCTTTCTAAGATTTTCTCTATCATTGTTAATAGAGTATTAACAAAGAAGACAAAATATTAAGATATATCAAAATATAAAAGAAAAATACTCATAAAATACATACAAAAATTAGTATCATAATCCTTTTAATTAGTGTTCAGTAGTAATAATTAGATGGTAGGTCGTTGGTATTGCATCAGTTGAAGTTGCGAGTTCAAACTCCGCTGGCTGAAAACTCTCTGTGTATGATGTTGACTGGCTCAAGTATAAATATGCTGTGGTCACAAAATCATTCATCTCGAAAGTAACACTATTTGGGGCGCTAGTTCAGAAGTGATCGTTCTCTTATTCAGTTCTAAATTATGATCTGTGGATGAATGAATGAAGTCCATCCCGTAAAAAGGGGTGTAACACGTGTGTAGCTATGTCGTTCTCTTAGCCCTAGTTGACTCTACTGATAAAGCAAAAGATTCTTCTTCGGCATAAATCTTGACGCATAACAGTCAATGAGCTTGTAGTTACACAAGTCACAACTCAACGATAGAGATGTCAATGCTGTTATTCTTGACATCATCATAAGGATTTATAACAAATAAATGTATGGCTTCTATAGGTCCAAGAAGTTAGATATCGTTTTCAAAAGACATTGTGGTCTGTCCATTTACAAAATTTTTACCATTAATATTGTGCATAGTTATCTCATTTTGGATCTACTTCATAGTTGCTCAATCTCTTATAAGGAATTTAAGGTTCTTTTCCAAACTGTAATTTTGTTAATGCCCATCTTGTTCATACAAAAAAGAATAATTCCTAAACGATTTTCAGTTAAACGGAATATTAAGTTTTTCCCTCGAAACACTCTAACATGTGCAAAAAAATTGAATGACACACAAATAGTTAGTATCTTAGATCTCAAACCGATTTTATATTATTCACATCCTTCCGTTTTGTGGCAGCAATGAGAAAATTATTTTTTAAGATCGAAGTTCTAGCTTGACGACATTATACTTAATATAAAATGTTTCTTCTCAATTTTCACCTATTATCAAAAACTATTATTAACTTATTAATCTTTGCCGGAAAATTTTGAATATTGAACTTGAAATTTAAAATTTATTTCAAAACGTTTGGACTGCTTAAACACTCTCAATTAAATATGCTAAATTTTTGTTGTGTTTCTCTACGTTATTCATCACCTTCAATTGTTTACATTTTAATTTTACTTAGGGAGAAGTTTAATAATTTTACATAGTTATTGAAAGAATTTTATTGTCATGATCAAAACATAAAATACAATATCTTACTATCAACCATATAGTTTTATGTTATTTATGAAAAAAAATACATGCTGTAGTGTTAGTTTCCAAATTATGAATTTCAATTCTTTTCTCATTATTTAATAATGTACTGAACCCAGTGTGTTTCATAATAGTCAGACTTTTGCCAATGATTTGAATGTTAGCATAAAATGGCATTCTGATTTTGGAATACTTCTTTTTATCACAATGAAATCTATTTCGGTGTCTCTTATTAAAAATAAAAAAAGACATTTTGTTAATCATGTAAATAAACGCGCTTCAAAATAGATTTATATCCAGTTTTTAAAATTTTAATGCAATGATATTTGATGATTGTACTTAAAAATAAATCTTGATAATATAATAATAAACATTGAAATGAATTTAGATTATTTGTATTTCATATGTAAATAGTAGAATCAGACGTTCATGAAACTTTTCATTCCTTTAAACGTGATTTGGTTATTAGTTCTTACAAAATACATTATTAAGTAAAAATACATTAATTTCAATGCTTAGAAAAATTGGATTAAAAGTTTTTAAAATTCTTGAGAAAGAGAATTTGTCGTAATCATAGAGTTTTCTTTAAAATTAATATAAAAAATTAGTTCAATTTGTAAAGTTTTTTTTTTGTTAAAAGCAGTTGAAATTGCCTTTTATCTATGATTTACGCTACTTTTCAGTTTTCTAACGTCAAATTCCCTCAAAACTTTTAAGCTCTTTGAGACATTTTTCATGCTTCTTGTCCTTGGTCTACTAAAATTCATTGATTGAATTTTATGCTTTTCCATAAAACTCCTAAGTTTACGTTTAGGCATTTCATGCTTTTTCTATGTCACACATCACTGTCCTATTGATTTTTAGATTCAAGTCTTATATGATTTCCTTTTAGAGAAGAGTCTTTGTTTCCGAATTTGAGGACGTTGTTGCAAAATTTCTTGACTTGTGTCACTCTGAATTGACTCAATTAGTATTTTACTTTTAACCAAATGGAATGGAATTCGAGTTTTGTATTTCTTCTATTTTCAACATTTATAATGTAAATGCTACCCTTCATTGTATATTAAAATATACATTTTGTTTTCTCGTACCTTGTACTAGTTAAATTAGTTAATGCTTATTAAAACCCTTTCTAATGCCCAAATTAATAATGATAAAATAAAAGGTAATTTATTTTATGATAAACAGTAATAAAATAAATGGGGATTTATTTTATAATAAACAGTAATAAAATGAATGGTGATTTATTTTATAATAAGCAGTAATAAAATAAATGGTAATTTATTTTATTAATTTTATTTTTAAAATACAACTGACAATTTCAAATTAATATGGAAGGTTGTGTTTAATTATAGTGATTTTAAAATAAAAAATAAAGAAATTTAACAACCTATCAAAATTTTTATGCTGTACGTTTACTAAAAATTATTTATAATCCATAAAATAATAGATATACGTTTGGGAGAGAGAATATGCTTGTGCTATTTAATTAAATTGTGAAATAATTAAGGACACGATCGAAAAACGTGTAATTTTAATTATTGATGATTTTAAACGACTAAATACAAAACTATAATTTGATTTGTATAAGTAGGTAATAATTGTCGTATCCCATAAATGTATATTTTCATTATGAGTCAGATAAATTTTGTAAACGTTGTAAATCTTTATTTATTTATTTATTGCAATGTTCTTAAGCGTTTGTAGTTGATTTAAAGAGTTACATTTACTCAAATAAAAAAATATTTTTATATGCTTTTTCTTGATACATATTTGATCAACTCAGTCAAATATCGAAAACAAATTTTATATTAAATCTCGACTATTTCTTGGTTTATGTTACTTTCAATAAATAATTGATAGTGATTGCCATATTCAATTACTTATAATTATTTCTTTAATTATTACTTTAATTATTTCCTTCAATAATTATTTCTGACAAAATTTGATTTCAATTGACGATTAATAATACCCAATATACACTGATGGAAAAAAATCCCAACACCAAGAAAAAATTATCGTACAGTAATGAAATTTTAGGAATACATTTGTCTAGGTAACATATTTAATTGATTAAAGTTTCAAGATCACAGGTAGAGCCATTGGCGAGAAGAGCCATTTCAAATGTGAAATGTTGGTACATTAGTAACAGGTGTAACCGCCAGAATTTTGAATGCAAGCATGCAAACGTGCATGCATTGTGTCGTAGAGGTGTCGGATATCAGTTTGTGGGATGGAGTTCCATGCCTGTTGCACTTGGGCGGTCAATGCAGGGACGGTTAATGCTGGTTGTGGATGACGCTGGAATTGTCGTGCAATGATGTCCCATACATGCTCGATTGGAGAAAGATCTGGTGATCTAGCAGGCCAAGGCAACATATCGACACTCTGTAGAGCATGTTGGGTTACAACAGCGGTATGGGGAAGAGCTTTATCCTGTTGTAAAACACCCCCTTGAATGCTGTTCATGAATGGAAGCACAACAGGTTGTATCATTAGACCGACGTACAAATTTGCAGTCAGGGTGCATGGAATAACCACGAGAGTGCTCCTGCTGTCATACGAAATTGCTCCCCAAACCATAACTCCAGGAATAGGCCCTGTATGTCTAGGCCGCAGACAGGTCACTAGCAGGTGTTCACCTGGCCTCCTTCTAACCAACAAACGGCTATCACTGCGACCAAGGCAGAACCGGCTTTCATCAGAAAACACAACAGATCTCCACTCCGTCCTCCAATGAGCTCTAGCTTGACACCACTCACGTCGCAAAGGCAGTGGTTTGGAGTCAGTGTAATGCACTGTACAGGGTGTCTGGATCGGAGCTGTCCTTGAAGTAACCGATTTCTAACAGTTCATTGTGTCACTGTGGGGCCAACTGCAGCTCGAATTTCAGCTGCAGACGCAGTACGATTAGCCACAGCCTTACCCCGAATACGACGGTCTTCCCTCTCAGTAGTACCACCTGGCCGCCCGGAACCTGGTATTCTTGAGGCAGCACTTTCCCTTGACCACTGCCGCCAATACTCATGCACAGTGGATACATTCCTGCCAAGTCTTTCAGCAATATCGCGGAAAGAAAACCCACCTTCTCGTAGCCCCACAACACGACCTCGTTCAAACTCAGTGAGCTGTTGATAATGGCTTCTTCTTCTTCTCAGAGGCATCCTTGACTAACATTAACCCACTACGTCAAATCTCAACTGTAAATAACGATCACGAACCTTACAGCGCTTATTTAAAGCAAACCTCATTTGCATGTTCATAGTGTCGCTACTAGCGCCACACTTACGCGCGTAGCTCGAAATTTGAATCGACGTCATCTTTCAGATGTATAAACACACCTACCAAATTTCGTTTATCTAGCACAGCACCTTCCTAGTGTTGGGATTTTTTTTCCATTAGTGTATAAATTTATGTCGCTCTTTAATTTTCAGTATCAACATATAATTAACAATTTAAAAATTATTAACATATAATTAACAGTTTTAAAATGCAAATTCATCTTAAAAATCTTTAATTACAGTTAATCCTCCATAATTTTTAATTGAAGATATAATTCTAAGTTCCTATTGGATTAAACTACGACTTTTAAATTAAAATGTGTATTTATTTATTTATGTGCTTTCATCTGAATAAATACCAGGGGTACAAAATGATATTAATTGACATCTTTAAGATTTGTTATTTGTGAAATCGCCCATTGAGGACAACGAATTGGCAGGCATTTATTTTTAACTAATTATGACTGAATAGATGCGTCTGCTTTTAAATTTTCCCGAGCCTTGCTAACCATGTTATTGAATTATCGATTAGAAATCAGAGGTGGCCATTAAAGGACGTCATGACATTTTGTTGATACATAATGAATTATTTCACCAATAGGAAAAATTGGAATTTGATTGCTAATATTGGAAGATGAGGCAAACGTTGATAAACAAATAAGATGCAATTTCAGCCTCAAGAAAGTAGATCAGAATTTGTTTAAAAATATAGATGGCATCACAAATATATAAGGAGGCTGGAATCATGTGGTATGATAAATTATCAACGGGGATGTTGGAAGTTGTCTGAAAGCGGCTGGGTTTTATATCTTAATTTGTTGGATATCTCGACTAAAAAAAGTTAACATCATCATGATCACTTTTTTCACTTCAAGTCAGATTTTGTGTTTCATACACAAACACTAAAAAATTAATCGAAAAAAAAAATCAAGCAATATAATTGAATTGGCTAAAAGAAATTCTACAGTGTTCTAAAAGCATCTATTTACAAACACATTACAAACATTGGAAAGAAAAACATCCCAATTTAATAAATATATATGATAAATTATAAACATAGTCCTTCCAATGCAGTTTATCACTTTTAGTTTACCAAAAGGTTTCAATATGGCAGGTATATAGCACTTATTTCCATAGCCTGTAATGATGATGATAATTTTGCAAATTGTCCTAACTTAAATCAAAAGATAAATTTTAATTTACAAAGGTGTAAATACTGTAAAATTTAATCTTTTACGAACTTTTAAACAGAGCATAATGAAAACCAAACCCTAATGTTTTGATTAAACAGGAATAGAGCTCTGTAAATAATAGGGAAAATCAGGATCTATGTCAAGTAAAATATTAGCCACAAAATTATTATATTTGTAAAATGATAATTAAGAATTTTCTACACAACAACTTTCTGATTCTTTACGAACTTTTTGAGCTGATGATCGATTTTATGATGGATTAATTTAACTAGATCAAATATGAACAATTCTAAATATGATTATTAAAGTTTTTAAAAAATGAGTTTTTTGTTGTTTTGTTAAGAAGAGTGTACTTAGTGAAGGATTTGTTTAATTACTTAGAGAAGACGAAACAAGAAAATTGTATGTACGAAGACTTAAGAAGGATAATTTCAATGAAAAAATAGAGATAAAAATATTGCATGATTTTTTTATGAAACAAAACTGAAAAATTTATTTTTAATATGTTTTAATTAAACATATTATCAAAAGGCAGAAAAATATCATAGTCTATGTTTCAATTTATGATAAATGCATATACATGCCAATACAGAAATTTAAAAAAAAACCAATTTTATTTTTAATATTTAATGGATAAAAATTCATTAAATATTAAAAATTGAAAATATGTCTCATTTCCCTTAATCTCAATATGCGATGCAAACTCACCCCACCATTACAATTTTGTTTCGAAAATTTAGGCTTTTAATAAAATTTAAAGCAAAAATATAAATTTGTTACAACAAAATTTATTTAAATATCAGCAGAACAAAACTGTCAGTTATGCTGTATTCTGAAGCAGATTTACTCAAATTAAAATGTATTATAAAAGCGATAAAAATGACAATGACCCACATCACCTTTTGAACAAGATTTTCGACTAAATACATTAGATCATAAATGACTTACAAACCATTTGACTGCGTCATTTTTTAAAAATCACTATTTAGATGCGGTATTTGTAAATTATATATTTTTCAAACAATATGAGCCGATTCCGTAAGTTACACGATATTAATAACAAAATCTGTAATTGTAAAAATAAGCACTCTAAATTGCGAACGACATGGGATTCAGTAGAAAATGGACTGATTGCCAATAAGCCTAAATTGCGAAATAGGTAACTGGAGGGTTAATAGATTAATTATTATTAAAAATAAATAATAATTTAAATATATATTAGATATTTCCTAGATGTCAAATTAAAATTAGATCCAGCTTAAAACCTAGGAATGATATAGTATTACAAAAACAACAACAACTGCCGTTACCGATTTAAAAAATGAAACGTCAAGAATTAATATATGATCAACTCTTCTCTGAAACTTCAAAATTATAAGCACAGTTTAAAAATAACTTTATTAGGTAACTATTTATTCAAGGCAATTTTAGAAACAATCCTATCATGCAAATCATTATTTGTAATTTATAAATTTATGCAAATTACTGGTTACATCAAGCGTCTCGATATGCATTTTCTTTGATGATTACGAAAAAAAGATTTTTGCTGATACGGAAAAAAAGTTTTTGCTCTAGGATAAAAATTGTTTTTCTTGCATTTATTTCATCCCAAGTTTCGATTGGAAGAACACATTAGTCTGTCGGATTTATTTTTTGTAGGGAAGGGAAATGATGGAAAATTAAACGAAAATGCATTCTAAATCGTTTGTGTTTTCAAATTCTGAATGAAATTCGAGTATAGAAAATGAGTTTACAATAGTTGGAAATTCGTTAAGACAGAATATTATTCAGAAAAATGTTTTTCTTTTTACATTTATGCTTTGAAAAATAGAGATGGGATGCAGAAACCAATAGTTATGTATAGATTGATTTCTGAAGTTGACATTGACATCGTAGTTTAGTGAAAAATGTAGCATAATTGTATTGTGATGTTTAGATCGATATAGATACCGAAGGAAAAAAATATTTAATTTCGTATTTTACTGAATTCGGATCAGAAATTAAAGAAAATTTTAAAAGCCTAATGATAATATTATGTCTTATATTAGCATAGATGTAATATTCAAAATCATTTGACAAAAGTACAAAACATTACTTACATTTTACAAAAGTATAAAAAATCACTTACATTTTAGAAAAATACAAAATATTACTTGCGTTTTACAAAAATACTCTGCATTTCTTATGATTAAAGCCCAAGATTGCAATGCGAATTTAAATTTCGAGGTAATATAGTTTCCCTAATATTCAGTAGTTTTACATAGTTAGTTTTCCTAAAAATTAGTCTTTCGAACAAACAATTATTCTTGATCTCAAATTATGTTGATTAAAAATCGAATGTTAGCAGAATTAGAATAGAGAAAGTTTCAACACAAAAGCTAAAGCTCATAATCACGAACAACGCTAAATCGGAAACACTTTAAAGACGCAATAGACGGAATTGTGAGTCGTCAAATTTTACTGCTTTACCTAAGAAATGTTCAATTCAGCATACAAATTCAATGACCATAACCTTGACCTTGATCACTTTGGACCGAACGTGATTATTGAACTATGACGCAGAGATGAATCAAAGCTGACGTCAGTAGATCCAGTATGTCTTCTATTGAAAGTCTAATTCTATAATGTCTATTGAAAGTGTATTATACACAAAGAAGGTAATAAAAGTCATGTGTGGGGAGATGCACTTCTCCTCACATATTTTCCACCGTACAAAAGAAAATAACATGAGTAAAAGTAAAATTCTTGCTTTTAATTAAAAAGATTTTCCCCCTCGCACATATATGTAATATAACATTATTCATTGATAGGTATACCAACATGCATATGAGGTGAAGAAGAATATTTTTTTTGTGTATGAACTATGTATAATAGATTTAACTACCTGGTCTTGATCACAAATGTGACATTAGTGGTTGTAATTATTCCCTGTTTACGTGAATAGCTAATCAATGACTTTAATTCTGATCTATGACTTTAATTCTAACCAATGACTTAAATTATAATCCTTGATTTTAATTCTAAACCATGACTTAAATCCAAACCAATGACTTAAATTATAATTCTTGATTTTAATTCCAAACCATGACTTAAATTCTAACCAATGACTTAAATTATAATCCTTGATTTTAATTCTAAACCATGACTTAAATTCTAACCAATGGCTAATCAAAGAAGAGCTAATCAAATTAAGCTCTTTTGTTTTTCTCATATAATAATGTTACTATTATTCATTAACAGCATTTCTTACTGAAGTTTTAAATAAAGTTAACTGCAAAAAAGCTGCAAATCCTTTAAGTGTTGTTTAAGTTTGCAAAAAATTTAGAAGCCTAACACGTAACTCCCTGAAAAATCCCAGATAAAGTTATGATACTAGGGTAGTTGAAATTCATGTAATATTTTGCCTCAAAATAAAATTTAAAAATACCCAGAAAACATGAAAAGTCTTTAAAAACTCAAAATTGGATCTCTCATGGAATCTATTTACCTGCCTTTTATGTTTTGCAACCCAGAATTTTTCTTAGAATAAAGCTTAAATGCATAAGAAAATGCTTATAATGATTTAAACCACATGCTGTAAAATTAATCTTTTGATGGAAAAAACGAATTTTATGAATTTCCAGAATTTTATTGCTCTTTTTTTGCATTTACCTAAAAATATAAATTACTGATCAACACATCAACTTACATTTTATCGATACGAATAGCAGAACATGGTAGAGGTATGACCTAATCCAATAATGTCCAGGAAAAACAAGCGATAGCTTGTTCTCATTAATTAAGATTACTGAACAATTATTAATATCTTTCCCACAGTCTTAAATAATTGGATTACTTTTAAATCAATATATGCTTAATTGCTGAGAGTGGTTTGATATTTTGTGCTTCAATTTTTCATTATATATTTCAGAAAAGACGTAAATAAATCTGCTACATGTTTGAAGATGTTTAATTATTTGAAATAATCTTACATTTCAAGAAAAATATTAGAATAAGTTATATTTTTATATGTTTATAAGAAAAAAAAAGATTTTTTAAGCAAATTATACAAATGAGCACATTAGAAAAATGTTTTATGAAAAATATTTGATGTTTTAATGTGGCACACACCGATATAATCTTCTTCTTATTGTTCCTATCACAAATAACGGTGTTCCATTTTAAATTTATAAGTTTGTATTAATTAATTGTTTCTATTAATAACTGATAATTAACATTTGGTAAAAGAAGGAGATTAATATGATTATATTAACTCACACTGGTAATTAGTTTCACTTTCTTTCAACAGAAAAAATATTTAGTAGCTCGTTTGTATTATTTCATTTCTTTTCATCAGGACGATAAACATTTTGAGCTACTATTCTTCATAATAATATATATTTGGGAAAATCTTCTGTTCCCCCACAAAAAAAATTAAAGAAATACAATATGTAATAGTTGTGGCTCTATATCATAAAAATTATGCCACTTAAGGTAAAGAAAAATAAAATAAGGTTACATTTTATTTAACAAATTTCTTCTTTATTTCATTTTCAATGAATGCAAATATTTATAAATTAATTGAGCTATCTCTCCACTCTAATATATGTTTTCAAAGTTACTATTTATATCTGTATTTATAAAGAGAAATAATTATTAAAACTTATAAAAGGAATAAAATATTTCCCCCTTCTAACTGTTTTTTTAATACTCGATTGTATTAAATATTTTGTATACTAATCATATCTTCTTGATGGTACTTTGACCACAAATTCCAGTCATTCTTTGTTTTATGTTAAATAATATTATTTGGAATGTAAAAAAGTCAATCAAAAGAAAATACTTTTCTTTGATATGTGAATGAAATGTAAAATGATATATAATTTAGACAAAAAGAAAATAATATGCACAAAAATTCTAAATCGAACAATTGTGGATAGATTATTATTAATAATATTTTGAAATATGTTATAATAAGTCATAGATGTGCATAATAAAGAAATAATATTCTACCAATTTTAAAAACAAAAACTTATTAGAACTTACTTTCTTGAAAACTTAAGTATAAATTAATAAAAAACCACACACACACACACACACACACACACACACACACACACACACACA
>JAPMOQ010048161.1:849470-872923 GCA_026543055.1 Argiope trifasciata
GGATTCCTGTTCTATTGACTATTTTTTTCTATTGATTATTTTTTTTTCTATTGATTATTTTGATTCGGTTGTCTTATTTTGCTAATTAATTTATATTCATTTGTATTTTAGTTGTAGCTGCATTTGCGCTCTCTAAATACAATGATTGATTTAAAAACATTTTAATTCTTAAAACTTGTTTAATCAGTAATGATTTTTAGTTACGATTCCGGTTTTGGTTTCGTTTCCGTAGTTACTTCTGTTTCTGTTTCGTTTAAATAATTCTTTGAATATAGTATTGTGGATTTGTTTCATTAATTGGTTCTTATTCATTTACCTTTCATTTTGTGAACTTTTAGCGTGTAATTCTGAATTGAGTTTTAATTTCGATTTCGACCTATTTGGTTTCGTTTTAATTTTGTTGATCAAGAAATGTGTTTTGATTGTTTTAATAATTTTATGATTGTATATATATATATATATATATATATATTCTTTTTCATAGAAACTAGATCCTTAATGTCTTAATATATAAGAAAGTTTACTGTTAGAAGCAGATTTCCGTATTGGCAAATAAGGCGGAGATACGGCCATATGCATGTTGAACAAATAGTTTGATTTTTCTAGTTCCTAAATAAATAAGTTTGTAAGTTTTGAAATATCAGGATTATATTAACATTTTATATAAATTATAATTTGTCTGATTCATATAATGTTTAACTGAACTTACTTAGCTATAAGAATATTTGTTAATATTAAGCATGCATTTTAAGGGGCCAGTGGAGTTTATTAGATACTTTTGGGAATTATTCAATCATGGCTATGAAATTTCTTATGCATATGTATTAAAATATACATACGTCAACTTTCTAAAAAAACATTTTAAAACATAATATATTATTTTGAAAAAAAATTAAAATATATAATTTAAAAAAATTTTAAAACTTTCCAGACGTTTTAATTTATATTTTTTCTATTATTTGTTCTTCTATTATTTTTCTCTATGAAATTTTTTGGAGAACAAAAATAGTATGATTTTGTAATTCCAATTAAATGCTAATTTTTTGGAAATATTTTTATGCACACTTACTGAATTTTCGTAGTAATTTTATGTTTTCTGATTTCATAGTAATTTTATGTTTTCTGATTCGTAGTAATTTTATGTTTTCTGAATGAAAACTGATTTTTTAAAGAGCTTAAAAACTCGAAACATATAATGCATGTCTCATTTTCTTTTAACGTTTGGTTGAAATCTTTATTATCGGTTTCCTTTAATTTCTTCCAAATTTAAGACACCTGGAATATTTCAAAGATATTTTAATCTAATTAAAATATCATTTTTAAAAAGCATTTAAAGTGTCTATTTTCCCTCTTAATCCCTCATTTACTTACTTTACTGAACTATTCAATTTATTACACCATTTTAGTTGAGTATAAAAATATTTTGGAAATAAAACGATGAAATTAGAATTACCAATTTTTTCTCATTTCAATTAACATATTTTGGTGATGAAACGATAAAAAGTAAAATAGCCCTTTTTTGCTCATTTCAAAGTTTACTGTGTCCTCAATAAAATAGATTAGAAATGCGGGTACTTGGCAACCCTGAGCCTAATGCATATATAAAAACTTTCTCATTTCAAAAGAATATAAAAATATTTATTTAAAAACAAATCATTAACGTGTTAGAAATGCATTGAAATACGGAGCTAAATTTATTAAAAGGCTCACCCTTATGTGCGCACTTTTTAGGACCTCAATTATTATAAAACCATTACTGATTACTATCTGATAATTTTGTTTTTGTGTTATAATAAATCAATTCTTAAACGAAATTAATTCATTTTATTTTGGAGGGCACTTTGGAACAGAACAATGGTCTCAATGATAATGATACAATATTTATGCACTTTCAAATCTTTCTTTTCATAAATAGCTGAAATAAATAAATTTATGGTGATTTACGGGCTTTGATTTTTACAATAATTCTTATTTTCTGATACTACTTTATTATATTATTATGTTTGTCTGTTATCGATCCCATTTCTTTCAATCTGAGGCCATACCTGAATACAATAAGGCTCAGGTTCTCCAAATTTAAATTATAAAACTTTCATCTTCTTTTTGGTTTGTTTAATGCAGCCTTAATTGTTAACTTTGACATTTTCGAATTTTTTTTTCACTTTTGCTCCTTTTAATTATCTACTTTGATCAAAATGGCAAGCAAAATTGGTTATGACTAGTGACTCTTTCTAACCCCACCCATCTATCAGATCAGTGCACCTGAATAGATCGATATTCAAAGGGGTAGGCTAGTATTTATGCTAATTTAACTTGAATTTGCAAGAATATTGCTCGAAATGCATTTCCAAATCGAGGAAATAATAATCACTTTGGTTTCCATTCTTTCTTACCACTGCTTAAATACATCATGTTTTACTTTCAGGCTTACTTGAAATTGTATGCATATAAAGCTTGATAGAAATGAAAGCCTCAATAAGAGTCAAACTGGTCGGGATTATGAAAAAAAAAAGCTTTGAAATGCAATGAAAGTTGCCTTAAAGACTACAAATACGTTATCGTTGTTTCTTAGGGCACTTGTCATAGATAGTCTCATTGTCGAAGTCACGATTTTAAGTCGGGAGAACGTCCTAGTTGCAGTAGCACCAGGGGCACGACTTAGTTGTTCATGTGTCACAACCCCCCACCCCTTTTTGGAGGGGGTGACTTCCTTCAGGCCTTTCATTCACCAATAGTAATTTAGTAATGAATCAGAGATCACTCAGATTGAGTGTCTGAACCAGTATTGTTCAATGGCGTTATCTCAATGTGGAGGATTTTTCGACAGATTTTTATTTTCGTCTGCCATCACAAGTCGACGGGGTTCGAATTATTTAAAGCCCTAAAAACCAGGCTATCTTGGTCCCTCAATTACGTGTTTAGGCAAATTACTGTAAATTGACTATTATTACTTGGCGCACTTATTTGCATGCCATGTAAATTATTTTTTTGACAGTAACTGATTATTTGCCAGAAGTACCATTATTATTAATTATTCAGTAAATACTTATTAAACATGACAGCTTGATAATTGGTAATGATAATCCATTTTGAAGTAAACCAGGGGTTTTAAGGGTTTGTAACGGATTGGTTTGAGGGGAAATCGGACCTGAAGCCTTTTAATTCGTAGTCGTGTAAAATAACCATTCGATAAAAGTGGTCACTAGTGTTTAGTGGTTACTACTGGCTTATTAAGATACCACTTCCGGCTGTATGGGCTGAATATCAGATTTGATGAGCACCAAGAGTGCATACATAGGAGAAATTTTAGAAGAATTAATTTGAAACACAAACTCAAAGGCCACATTTTTAAGACAACATGGCTTTCTCTACATAATTAAACTAAAATCTAAAGCGATAATGTAAAAAATATGGACAATAATAAACACAAAAAAATTAATTAATCGATAAAAAGCTGCCAGACTTTTTTATATCTGCATTATTAATTCTCAACAAGCTACTTAAGAAGTCTTCCAAATAAACACAAAACAGACATAAACAATACAGTTTAAAAAAATATTCTTGAATAAGGTGCATTAATTTTCCCTTGAATTTAATAAATCGATTAAGCCTAATTTATAAGGCCGTAAAGAAAATATTTTTCTAAAAATGCTCTTTTTTATGCCAAATAAGAATATTTTATTATACCAAAACAGTCAAATTGCTTTAAAAAATATCATTTATTTTTTTAGTGTCACAGGAAACACCTTTGGAAAGTTGCAGACCCAGATTAAGGGTAATTAAGTCATGAGTAATTAGAAGCAAGAAACTTTCTTGGAAAATCTCTGAAGTTATATTCCATTAAGTTTGCCTTCAAAGATTTCTTTTAATAAAAGAGTTTAGATATTTTTTCATTAATTACTCAATACCGTTCATAATTATTATAAAATACGAAACTTCACCCATATTTTCGCAAATTCTTTCTAGATAAGAAAAATAATTTTATCAGAGATATGTTATTATTTTGATGAAAAGTTCCTAAATAGTTTTTAAAATTATGTATTTGATTTTTTTTTGTATAATTTCTCACAGAATATTTTATGATTTAGAAGATTTCCAAACAGTTTATCTCAAATATAAAAAATCAGTTATGATTTTGTTCTTTGTAGTGTTTTAGAATGATTTAGAAATTAAAAAAATTAGATAGATTTTTATTTTAATTTGTCTTTTTTTACTTTATTTCTTGAGTATGTTTTATTAAAATCGCAAAAAATAAGTGGTTGTTTGGGATTCATACTATCCATATTTTCGTTCTGATAATAATTGTATACTCTAATATAAAATAATTCGCAAGAACAGACAATATTAAATTTATCTGGATGGAAATAAAATAAATATTATTTTTAAGCATAATTTTGAATTTATTTCCAATAAACAATTTGAACTTGAGTTTCCGTTACATTTCAAATTTTATATACATAAAATTGAAATACTTTTTCGTTAATATATTTCAAATATATTATATACGTACAATTTCACATACTTTTGACTTATAAATAAATTAATTTAAATACATTAAATACCAATAACTGATTAACAATATATGATATATATGAAATGAAAAAAATTATGAAATGTATTTTCTTAAAAATACATTTTCAAAAGATGATTGATATTTTTTTTTTATCTCTACTATTTAAACTTTTCTTCATATATTACTTTTAAAAATATCCAAGCTTACACATACATTAAATATATCTAGCAAAACTAATTAAATGAATATAAAATAAGGAAATATTGATTTTGAAATAAATAGGTATGCAGAATTTTGCAATGTACTTTTATGCAGACTTTTAATAAATATTCTATTTTCTTCTGCTGTGTACGAAGTAATAATAAAATGAAAAGTCTTTATCTAAACTCCCTAAATCTATCGAAATTTATTGAATGTCAGCACAAGACAGTCAATAAATACTTTTAGTATATTGAAAATATACTGCAAATATACTATGAAAATTATATAAAATTTTAAGAGGATATTATGGTACTTTGTCTTTGTAATATTGGAATATTATTAATTTGGTAAGAATAATTGAATATGAGCTATGAGCTAAAACAACAAGATCTGAAAAAATTATTTCCTTTTTCAAGAATCAACGCATAAATGTGCTATAAACAAGTGATTAACGTTATTTAAATTAATTTATTTAAATTTATAATACAATAATTTTTGAGCAAACAAAAGCAATTATTTCAATCATGCACTTTGTTAAATATATATTACACACAAAAATGTAAATATAAAATAATCTTGTAATTATGTTCGGGTCTACTGTGAACCAAAATTTTATTAAAATACTAATGAGAAGAAGCTGTATGAAAATAGTTTATATATATTTCATAATTTAGTTTAAAAGAATATGTTATTTCTCTTAAATGTTTATCGTTTATTTAATTTTTTTTCCTTAGATGGAAAAAAAAAATATTCCCTGTTACGAAATGAAGGCATATGTTATTAAATTGATAATGTTCAAAAGAAGACTTAAACCAATGGTTACATAGCAAATCTATTCTTGGGCGTACTTGAATTATTCTCAGAATTGCTCTCGGTCTCTAAAATTCATCTGAATAGGCATCTTTAAAGAACAAACCATTCCACATGGTTATCCATTCAATCATGTTTCAGGAAAAGGGTAGAGAATTTCATAGTGATATTAAGCGCTCCAGGTACCCCCAGTAGCTCTGCTAAAATAGCGTTTGGGGTCTTCAAATATTGAAAGATTAAGTGCTTATATTACTCATTCCAATTATTCAGTTATTCCTTTTCCAGCCCTGTTTTCTAAAAAAAAATAATCTAACTCATTCATTAGGAATTAATCCTCTGGCTGCGTAATTCTTTAAAATTTCTATTTAGATGCAATGTTTGCAAATAAAGTTCAAATATTTTTCAAGGAAAGTGAGCAGATACTATATGTTACACGATAGCAGTATAATATAATAATAATCTGTAATAGTATAAATAAACACTTTTTCTGCTGCATTCAGCGTTTTTCACTGGATGTAGCAGAAAGTAGATTGATTGCCAAACCACGGAAATTGCAGGATACACATCTGGAGGGTTAATGAAGATTATATTTATTGCTGTTATTGTAACTTTATTCAAATAAATAATGACGGAAGCTAAACAATAACATAAAAGCATGTTCAATATATTGCAGTGAAAAAATCTATTTGGGTATTCGAAAGTGATGCTAACTTATGATGTCGTACTCAGTTGATATACAATTACAGTTAATTTTCCTTCTATTCAATTACATTTTCGATCTGCTTTTATAAATTTGTTAATTTTCAGGACGTTATACAACCACTCAAAGAATATGTATTCAATGATAAATTTACTTATCCAAACTCTGAATTATTAAAAATTCAAATAATTAACCATGTAGTAAATATCATGTCTAACAAGCACTAAGAAGCAATATATCTTCCCCAACAGATACAATACAATGTATTTTATGCCATTTACATTTACTAAAAAATGCTGGTGACGACCGCTAAGGCATTCTCACTTTTCAATAATAATCTTGTTAGTTTGTCAAAAGGTGATATAAACTAATAAAGAATATGTGTTTAAGGAGTATTTTACCTATTCAAGCTATTAATTAACAAAAATTAAATCAATTAATGATATAGCAAATATGTTTAACAAGCACTAAGCAGAAACATATATTTCCTGAAATAATAAATACTCTCACGTGATAAGAATCATTTAGATTTGCTATCGAATATATATATATATATATATATTATCTAATGCCTTGACATTTACATTTAGTACAAAATATTCGTGATGAGAACTAAGGCATTCTCACTTTCAAAGCACAATAGAGAATTCAGTATAATCATTCAACAAAGAGATAGGAACAAATTACAAATTTCGTCTAAATTCCACCGCTGTTGCTTGGGATTCCTCATTAACTTCCTGCTATTGTGCTGTGGGAACGAGATTGTGGTCTATAACCAAATCTCATTTATTCATGAATTTGCGAAATTTTTCATGAAAAGCACTAGTCTGTTATCAAGATGAGAATCTTCCATTATTTTTGTAAAGCTCGGTATACATTATTCGACTCGACAACAGACTAAGACTTTCACATGTAAATTGCATTGTATATCTCAACCATTTCGCATTATGTATTCTTTCATAAATATGGTATCTCTATGCTCTGAAACAACTTGTACCTTACTCGGAAATAGATTGTTACTCCCATATTATTGGCACAACCGTGAATATAATTCATAAAGTTAATCCAATGTTAGTGTGCCATAATACATTTTATGTATTATTTGCCAAATGAGGAATAATTCTATTTGTATAATGAAACATTTCCACTATGCATTTTTCTCAATGTGATACTTATTTGAAATTAAAAGCTAACTAAACCACAAAAAATTACATGAAAAGAAAAAAATAATGAATTAATTATGATAGAAATTAGAACAGTATAGTAAACTATGAGGGAAAAAATATTCTGGAAATTAAAACAAAAACCCTATCTATTATTCAAAAAGAAATGATATTTATTTTCATATCTCTTATTTTTGTAGGAATTAACTAACACTTACAACAGTTATTCATTAAAAATGTGATTCACGATTTAAAGTTGCTGAAATAATATAATGATCAATCAATGCCTTGAATGAAAAAAAAACTATTATATTTTAAACAAAATACAAATTCAATATTTATAAATAGAAAAATAATTTCTAAATTTCTAATCAAAACAAATGTTTAAATTTTAGAATTTTGTTTCTAAAAAATTAGAATTTATCGATGTAAATGTAACCGCAATCACAATATAAAATGACTCATCCTTTATTTGACCTTGTGATTCAAATACGAAAACAGAACATTAAAACTTATTGTAGTTTGACGGATGTTTAATTTACTCTATAACCTAGAAATACACATAATGTAAGTTTTAATAGATAGATTCTTTGCTAATTTCAGAAGCGAAGAAAGACAAATAAGATTGATACTGCAAATAAGTTCATCCACATACAAATAAAAATTTTACATTTAAAATAATCTTAAATTCATATTGTTCAGCATATAATTTCTGCAAACCAAAACATATTTGAGTAAAATATTACCACGATAAATTTCTATATTTGTCACAGACTTTTAACTGGTCATTTATTTAAAGAATACTGTTCAGAGGCTGCATTTCGCTTTCAGCAATTTATAAAATATTTATATCTGTTTTGATTGGTAGTCTTTGTTATATTTCCTTGTATTGATATTTCTAGACAATAATTTTTTAAGCATAGAAGAATGAAAAGATATTTTCTTTTTATTTTAATTTAAAATTAATCATTTAATTAATTTTTTCACTTTCCTTCAACTTTCGAAACATTTGGAGAGTAGATATCGTATTCTACGGAGATCATATGTAAACAAATGGCGAAATAGAATATTTGTTCTCGTGAAAATGAAATATTTTTCCAAGTTGTAATATTTAACTCCATTTCAATAATTAGGGTTTTTATAAATTTTCTATTTATTTATCGTCCATAATAAAAGGGTGATTTAAGAGACATCTGTACAAATTTGTTATAAAATCAACTTTATTAATGTGTTACGAGTAATTTTGCTATAAATATAAAAGACTAATTTATATCCACTTTAAATATCGATATAGGAAAATAATTAAAAAATTTTCTACATGGTTACTTTATAATTGCTACAATTTTTATGAAAATTTTTGCAATAGATATTAATCTTAATTCATTTACCTTTTACATCATTTCAAATCCATGAGAATTGTTTTATCAAATAAGTTATATTCACATAAGGGAACATTGTTGGAAATATTGCATATTTTGTCTTGTGTGAACAAGTACTGAAAACAATTATTCAGTTGGTTAAAACAGTAGGAAAAATTATTGTTCCATATAAATAAAAGAGTAAATAAAGTCATAGACAATAAATGCATTCATTTTCTTTATATTTAATAGCAACATTTTTAGGTATAATTTTTATTTTTGGCAGATAAATTTAAAATTTTGTAATTTATGATTATGTAAATTTTCTATTTATATTTCCTTAATTGATATTCCTACCAAAAAGGCAAAAAGCATAATTACAAACAAGACACTAATTGAATAAATAATATTCACTAACTAAATGTTGACAGTTATATCAGTTAATAATGAATGATTTCAAATAACGAGGTATTTTAATAATGCCAACACCGAATTCAATTATTTATAGTAATCCCACATTGAAAAAGTTTGTATAGAGTATATAGAGTTTGTATATACTGTTTAGTTGATGAAAATGTTAGTCAAATTATGTACACATTACATAATCTATCTTCAAAAGAGTTTTTCTAATGGAAATTTCATTCTTCGTAGAAATATTTTGAGTTACGCGTTTCACAGTCAAGGTATTTATGTCATTTTATTTCCTAATTACTAAGATTTTTAAAAAAATGTAATATAAAACATGGTTGTAAATAGTTCACCTTAATCGAATAAATTGTTCATAAAAAATCTATTCTCAGATAGCGCAGCCTGTTGCACAATATTACGCGATATTATATGATAACATTTAATTCAGAACAATATTATACAATATTGTGATTGTATATTATGCAGTTTCATACATAATTATGTGCTACAAGGTTTACCATGTATATTTTCATAATGTAATATGGACATGATATAAAAATATTCAAGAATTTTTAATTATCTTGTTATTTTAGAAGTTATTACATCAGTCAATAATGCTGATCACCATAATCATAAATTTGTTTCATAACTCACATATATTTATTTTCTATATACATTTGAAAAACAAATAATTTAAATAGCATTTCATTTCATAGATATTCTTCGAAGTTTGAATAGCAAATCTCGTTATAATTACCATTGCTAAAATTCTCAAATAAAACATGAATACAAAAAACAATTCTCGAAACTCGCACTAGAACGCAAAGATTCTAAGATTTCCGAGCTGATGCAACCTGTCTTACATTGGGTTTTTTCGGCATAAAATCATTTATCAAAAGTAAGTCACAAATTAGATTTCAGCACTTTAGAAAGCTTTTACGTGCTTGTTTTTTCGCAGCTGCAACAGACATAGTGATATATATGAAGAGAGGACCAAATTTTCTACCTTTTTTTTTCTTTAGCATTGAATTTTTTATTTCGCCATTTTCTAAAAGCTATAATTTTAAAGTGAATCTATGTATGAAGGAAATAGCTTTATTGCTACTTAGTGAAGTTCACTAATAATTTTGAAAGAAGAACCGTAAAATTTAAAATCTGATGTAGAAACTTCAAAATTAAATTTGTTAGAAAACTCGTATTGAAAGTGCAAAATCAAAGCTGTTAGCAAATATTTGTTAAAACTATTCAAAATATAAAGTATCAGCAACATACGAATAACAAAATGCATGTCATATTTCGTAAAATGAATATCATACCTATAACCTCAATCATATTTATGTAATGTTTGATTGCCTGATTGCATCGTTTACAACTTACTGTTGGATATGTATTAATATAAAAGTCTTATAATAACAAATCCGTTAATATTAAGTTTTATGAGTTACAAAAAGAAAAAAAAATTATTACTACTTTTGAGATTTCTAAAAAGTAAAAAGAATCTTTATACCCACATATGTGTAATAAGACATATCTAAATAATTTAACATTTATCAGTTTCCGAAGTGATAAATGTCAAATTAGCAAAGAATTCTCTATTAATATATGTGCTGGTAATTCCATAAGTGAGATTTTATCATTTCAAATGGAGATATGTAAATATCTCCATTTGTCTCCATGTCTCCATTTACATCAAACAATCAAATTGAAGGTATTTTAGCAAATTATTCAATGATTATTCAGAAAATTCAGAAACTATTTTATGAAATATGAAAAATGTCTTGGCAGATATATTTTTAATGAATGACATACAATTAAAAATGTACCGATAGAAATTTATTTTCTTATATAAAATGTGAGGATACATCATAAAAAAATACATGTTTTATATGTTGTAAGAAATATATAAAATTTTGAAATTTTTGTACTTAATGGCATATTTAACTTATTAGCTGAAATATTAATGACAGATTGAGTATGCCAATCTTGTAGTTACACCCTTTACTATGCCTCACTGAAGAAAAGAAATATGGAACTGACATACAAAGCAGAGTAATTTTCATGGTGGTTTCTTAAAATAACTGTTCTCTATATGTTTGAAAATATTGTAAAACTTCTGTTGAGTCTCTACAATCCATATAGTGTTAATTGTAAATATTTGCATTTTAAAATATTTATTTGTGATTAATTTACGTCCTTTAAGTTATTTGAAATAATATTAAAATACATATAAAAAATTAATCAAAAACATGCTTTGAATCATTATAAATCTAAAATTTTTCCTTTTATAACTATACAAAGCAAAGTGTCTTCATTACGCTTAAATTTTCTATACTCATTGATGTTTTCATTTTTATTACGAAGTACTTGCGGATTTTAACATAGCTCTTTGTTGCATTTGCATTATAGTTTAATCCCCAAACTAATGATTATTATGGACTGGGTATTATCATGAAGTTATCTCTCAAACTTAAAAAAAAAATTATAATTATTAAAATTTGGGTGTGCATATACTCATTACTATATTTAAATTCAAAAAGCGAATTCAATAATAATTATCAAATTTCGTAACATGGATTTTTATTAAATGTATATAAATAGACTTGATTTGGTAAAATACGTGATCACATAATACGTCCAGAAAATAATTTCAAATAATTTATTAATCTTTATTTTTGAAACACTTCTAAAGCTAGTGAATATAATTTTTTATAGTGAATAGTTTAAAGCTTTAAATTACTATCATTTAACTCCAAATACTTTTACAAAATCTGTTTATAGAATAGTTCAAATAGTTAGGAGAAAGTGAATGAATTTGTGATCACGAATTTTACAAATACCTTTATATTAAAAAAATATTGAAATGAAAATGAAATTCAAGACATATTTTTAACAGAACAATGGAAATTATAGATGTTAAAATCAATCAAAACCGAAATTATTTATTTCACCACATTTTTTTTTATTATTTATTTTTTACTTCGAATTTTTTTCTTATAACTTCATAGTTATTTTAAATACACATTTAGCAATTTTACAAAATGATATATAATATCATTATCTACATTTTGAAAAAACAATGAAGTTATGTTTACATCTAAATTAAACGTCTTTATTTAAAAGTAAATTTAACTAACGTCTATCTAAACGTCCTTATTTAAATGTAAATTTAAGTAAAGTCTATCTAAACGTCATTATTTGAATGTAAATATTTACAATGAGAGATTATAATTATTAACGTTCCAATAAATTTTTCACGACTATATTGGAAAATGTCAATAATATATATAATGATAAATTTTATTTTGGATTTAGAAACTTTTTATGGAGATACCAAAATTATAACTTGCAACATTTTAACATTAATAACCACAAATTAAATCAATAAAAGAGCACCTTTTATTGCATAAGTTTACGGGCATGGTTTAAATTCTTGGATTCAATTAGTATATTAGGTAAAAAACTCATCTCAAACAAAAAGTGTTCATCAGAACAGAGATATTTAAGAAATATATTTAAAACTTATGTGTATGAGGGAATGAAAATCATGAATGATGTCTGACATGTAAAAAAGTGTTGTGAAGTGTGAGTAGATAAGACGTACTCTTGGTGTATTTGGCACTACTGAAAAACAAGAGATCTTCAATGAGCTTAAATCACTGAAAGATAACTGCCAAAGGGTTGGTAAAGTGCCATAAATCATAGCACACAGCATATTTAAAACGGAAAAAGCACATGATCCCTTAACTTTCTAATTTAGAGTGGGTTTTAGATTTCATTCAAAAATAAGAAATACTAACTCCACCAATAAATTGCATTTATTTATAATTAACTATCCTGGATTCATCAAATCCAGGATGGTTAAATTAATGAAGGATCCAGTTAGTGTATAAAATTATTTGTTTCCCGATAGAAAAATTTGTAAATGCACAACTCGATATTTACAACCATGTTTTATACAATGTTGTCAGATATTAATTTAGAATATTTTAGATGAATTTTATGACCTTAGTTTTTCAATAACACTAAGAAATGGGAAATGTTTTTAACGTCTCACGGGAAGTTGTTATTCTGATATATATAAGCTACTTCTAACTTTTGTATATAGTAATCATACATCTCTTTTTGGCTATGTAATGGTTCATTGGTACCATATAAAATTATAAAAGATATTTAACTGTGCAAAATACCTGCATCTTGGCTTAGAGTAGAGCATCTTTTTCGTGTCGGGGTGTTCTGGGTTCGAGTCCTAGTTTGGGCAAGGTTGTTATTCCTTTAAATTCTGTCAGTTGTGTTAATGAATCCCCCTGTAAGAAAGTGTTATGCAAGTGAATGTATGTATGTGTGTCGTCTTCATTTGAACTAGCAGTCAGACTTCTGCTTTCAGAGATTCAGACCTCTTTACCCCTCAGAAACCACAATTCAACATTTGCATGTTAGCACGGACACGAAATCATCACCAACTGAAAAATGAGTATTTGTATATATATATATTTGGATCTAGTTATTCATTTAAAGGCGATATATTAGAAGATTATATTGAACAGAAAGTGAAAATAAATCCCTTATTTGATCCCCAGTTTAATTTCTGGATTGTTGATGGAGCGCAGAAACTGATTGAAATTCGTGTAAATATAGAACTCGAAAGGAAATTGATATCTTTAACTAGGATCGTTTTCCCATCTGCTAAAGGGAAATATTCTATATTTGGAATTGGCTTCTTTCGGAATGAAGATTCATATGCTCCATGTAAAGGAAATCTTTGTGCTTTAAAGACAATTCCTGGAAAACATTCAATTTCCGAGATAATTTCGCCAGTGGGAAGAAGATAGCAGAATTTCAAAGTGATATTACTCAATCAGTAGGCAGGAAACTGCGCTAGAAAAAAAATGTAATTGAACGAATCGATTATTTTCAGAAGGAGAATGCCATGATAAGGAGGCTGAAACATGTTCAAGTTGATTTGACATAGATATTTTTTGAGCACCAATGAAGTTTAAAATATTTATAAAAGTTTTTAGATTTTAAGACATCATGCCGTACGTCGCGTAACAGAAATGAAATGCTGCAAGTATAATAAAAACAAAATAGACAAAAAGTACAATCGCAGCAGATGCCAGTGTTTGTACGATACAATACATCCTGTATGAAAATTTCAAACAAAAAAAAGTAAAATTCTTACTTTAATTCAAATAAAGAACAACCAACTTCTTGTATAGAAAAATACAGTTATGTATTTAAAATATAGAATCATTATTTAATCATATGCATATCACAACAGAAGCGTTTCAAATAATCAGTTTAATGAGATTTCATAGAATAAATTATTTACTATTTTTCAATTCCAGTAATTAGTTCACACTCTCCCTACATATATATTGTCCAAATTTTCGATCACCAATAGAATATTTTTTATTCAAATAATTTTTTAAAACTTGTTCTAGATAATACTTGATGCGAATACAGCTTTTTCAAATATTAATTTATTAATTAAATTAAATTCATTTTTAATACTTTAAATAGAGCTTCAGCAATCAACAGGCATCAATTCAGTCGGCAAAATGCAAGGATTTCAGAGTTTTTCATGTGGAGGTGGGGAATGCAAGTTCGGTTCTTGCGAAAATTATTAATTTTTATACTTCATATTTTTTGATAATTATTTAATAAAAAGTAACGAAATTAATTATTTTCTTTGTTGACCTAAGTATTAATTGAATTATTTTTTAATATAACTTGTTTGAATAATAACATTACTTCTTAAATAAGGTACCAGCTGTGAAAGAAAATTTAAAAATTCCAATTAAAGCCTTCTAATTAAAAGGGATTAAAATAGAAAAAAATGAACTCCATTGGTTTCTAATGGGAACAGATTTATCCAATGCTTTAACTAATATTTTTCTGTATTACACTGAGAAATTAATAATTATACATAATACAGTTTATGTTTCCAAGTATATTTATGATTTACATTTGATAAACATAGATAATACTAATGTTCTGATTTATTGTTATCTAAAAAAAATGAAGTTTAACTGAAACGAAAAAACGAGAAAAAAAACTGGTGGGTATTTATGATATTAGATATGTGTTTCATTTTAAATTAACTAACGTTAATAATTGCCATTCATTCAAACCACAAACAATCTCATTGAAAACTTTAACGTTTAAGGGATTTTTTCAAAATCTAATGCAGTACACAAGTTTTAATTAGAGAAAGTTTATCTATTTTCAAACCTATATCCTAATATTTTCATCACTTAAGACATGCATACTATTTTTTTTCTTTTCAATTCAATAGATGGCCCTGAGATCGTTCAATTTACTTCCATAGATGACAAAGCATCCTTAGCAAGTCATGTAGGCGTTGCCGGCTTTAAGAGCGGGAAAGTTAAATTTAGTTTGATATACTTACCTATAGCAATAAGTTTAATTTTTCTCATAAATGCATAGGAATTTCTTTTGCAATTAAACAGGTTGTATTCAAATTTGCTTTTATATTTTGTTGATTTTTTTAGATAAAGTTGTAGTTTGGTTAGATTAAACTTTTCAGTAACCTTGCTAGAATTCGAGTTTTGAAATAATATTTTCTTATTTTTACTGTGTAATTTATTATCATTACTTTATTGATATTAATTTTTGTCTTCAGGAGTCCCAATTTCTTGGGATTTTCAGATAAGGAGGTTTCAGTACTACGACAAAAGTCAGACCCTTCACAGAAAAAAATCCCTGTTTTGAATCCCTACCTGAGGATAGCTCTTAATAAAATATGCAGGCCAGATTCTTTGTTTATTTCTTTTTCATTTCATTTAATACATTTCTTGCCTTTAAACTTAATAGTTGCTTCTAATTCGGATAAGTTCAATATATCTATAAATAATCTATATCTGTAAATAATCTATAATATCAATAAATACAATATATCTTTTCTTTAATCAATTTGACTCTGGAAATATTTACTTTTAAGTAAATATTCTCTGATTATACTTTGTATTGCATTTAAGTTTTGTATATGTATTTTAATATATGATGTATTTTAAAATATTGTATTTTAATATATGATGAAAATTGCTTTAATTTTGGTTAGTGTTTTCTTTTGAAAACAAATAACCTCTTAAGATAATGATATCAAATATATGAGTGTATGACTTTAAATGGGCCTGATCTGAAATCATTTTAGATCTGAGCACCACAAAAAAAATACTATTTAGTTAAATATTCACTTTCCATTGTTTAAAAACCAATTTCTGTAAATATTAATTTGTATGCGGATAAACCCTCCACCCTTAGAAGCCTGCTGGAAAAAAATATTGTAGTTAAGCTTACTTTTAAATAAATATGAACATTTGTTGAATTTTTATTTTAAAAACAAATGTAATATTTTCTATACATTTCCTAACGAAAGCGGCGAATCTTTTGTATGTACTGTTTTATACATGCGATGATATTTTACCTTGTTTATATCCATACAATTTTTACTATATTATTATACTATGTCTGCCTTATTATCACTACACTATTACAGAATATACTATGGTACCAGACCTTATCAAGGCATAGGATGATGCATTGAAACATACAATTTTGTTTTATCTCAAAAAGTATTCAGTAGTATTTACTAAAAATCTGTTTCTATTTACCATTCAGGTTTTTGATTATTAGAGCTGTTTGGAAACATATTTTTCTATCTAAAAAGTAATTCTGTATATAATTATATTTTTAATTTATAAAACTGGAGGAACATGTAAACATTTCAACGATATTTCATTTTCTAATGTAGACTTTGGTGAATAACATTAATTTGGTGTAATTTATGTAGCTCTAACGTAATCTGTAAAATTATCACATAAAAACTTCAGCTATTGTCTTCTTATATCGTGAAACACAAATACATTTTGCACATGGGAAAGTATTCGAGATTTAAGAAAATGTGTAAGGAGAAACTATAAGAAAATATTTGAAACAATTTAAAAAAAAATCATGGTGGGAAACTTAAACAACTGAAATAACATAGTGACACATTTATTAAGAGCTGTAGATTTCAACTTTATCAGAATTAAAACTCTCTATAAAATCTCAGTAATTAGTTTTCCCCTCATTACAAGATTATTAGACCATTTTACATTTCATACGGTGTGACCTTGCATACCAGTATGTATTTTCTCTCTTACTTAAATTTCATGTTTCCTTATTTACAGATAATGAAAACTAAGTTCGAAAATTATTACAAAAATCACAAACCTGTTTCTAAACTAAAAATATAAAGTCATTTTTTAATCATATCTAATACTATAATACGAGAAATGGTTGCCAAGTCGAAAATCGCCCCAGAATTAATAAACTCCGGTAAAAGGGGGTCTGGGGTTTTTGGCCTCGATGAATCGATTGGTGCCGGTTTTGAAGCGCTACGGTCGAGCAGTTCGGAGTTACAGATAGGATATTTTAAAACTTTATTAGTTCGCCATAATGGCTACTTAAACTTTCAAGCGGTAACGTGCTGCCATCTATAGCCAATATGGCGAACTAATAACGTTTTATGTTTATGCTGTTATAGGTTTATAATATGTTTCTTATGTATGTATATATGTTTGGTTTTTCAAAATAAATTTGTCAAAAATATTTAACTTCAACACACTTCAATCTTTACCTTTACTTTACCTTTGTATAGAATAGTTCCCTTTCCAAACTCTAATTTTGTTTAGAATAGTTTACAATGGTGCACTTTAACCGGTTATCTTTTCACCAATGGTTTCACAAATTTTCTTATGGCATGTATTGTTTTGATAAATCACAATTGAAAATTTAAATCTTCGAGTTAGCTTCGATACCTGTTTTCTCCGAGCGGAGCTTGGTCACCCGCTAGTAATAGATTATTTCAAATACCGCATACCTTCTAATACTTATATTGGAGTTAAACTATCAAGATGTAAATGATATTAAATTTCTTAAATTAAAATCAAATAAGGTTCCAAAATTATTTGATGGAAAGCCAAATTTTTTACCACATATTTCAACAGTCTACGTGAAATAAAAATATTTTTATATTGAATGATTTTTCCCAAAATTATTTTAGAAAAAATAGGAATCTTCAACTTCTATCAATGGTAGTATAGAGCAAAAACTTGAGCATAGACAAATGGAAAATATTTTAAAAGTTACAATCAATTTTAATTGCATAATCAAAAATATATTTTAACTTAGACATTACTTTTCCTATCTTTGTTGTAATTCTAGATGATTGCTAAAAAATTACTCCTTTTCTTAGACTAGAGATTATTATCCACTTCACGCAATATTTTAAGACCATCCAATCAATTTGGATATTTTCTTTGTTTAATTCTTTCTTCCGTAACGATAAAATTACCATCTTTACCCAAGGAGGTTCGTGTTGTATAAAATATTCATCATTCGTTAATTAATAATACACCTGCATTGTGACTACTCACTGAAAAATGAGTACACGCCTTTGTAGTTTCCAAGAAGAGAGAATATTAATGCAAGTTGGACGAATTTTTGTTCAAGAGATAGGTTTAAAAGTTGTGCTTTCACCTCTCAACTGATTAAGTATTAAATTGCGTAGAAAGGTCCATTAACATATTTTTAAAAGAAAAGATTCTTCACTGATAGCTTTTTTTTATAAGAAGGAATGAGATAGCTGTTTTGAAATGTGTGAATTCTTTTCTTTTAAATTCTATTTGTTTGAAAACGTTGATTAAGTTCCGTTTCTAATCAATGGAACTTCAAGTCTGAGCCATTCTTTTTGAAACTTTTGCTGTGAAAGAAATCTGCAAATTTTTTTTTTTTTTTTTTGAAATTGGTCTTTTGAAATACCCTTTTTGTATTATACGAAATAGAAAAAGACTATACTCAATCAAAAATATAAACATCTGATAGCATTGTATTTTAAGCATTAAAAAAATACGCTTGCTATAAACTATAAATTTTGTTTTTATAATTATGATTTATTTGAAGGTTAAAATCCTTTTTTTTAAAATTATTTTTAAAATAAGTAACTAATACGAACAGTGTCTTAAGTATTTTAAAGGAAACTCTTGCATTAGACTATCCATTTGGTTTTTATAATAATGATTCATTTGAATGGCTTAATTCATATTTTACAAATTACTTTTAAAAGTAGTAACTGATACGTACTTTATTTAAAGCATTGCAAAGAAAACGCTTCAATTCCACTATACATTTTGCTTTTATAATCATGATTCATTTCAATAGTTTATTTTCACATTTTTAAATACATGACTGATACGCATTGCATTTAAAGCATTTGCAGGAAAATTCTTGTATTAGACTATTTATTTTCCTTTCATAATCCAGATTCATTTGAATAACTATATTCATATTTAAAAAAAACTATTTTTTAAAATACGCGACTGTTATGTGCTGCATTTTAATCATTGGGAAGAAAACGCTTGCTTTAGATTATCCATTTTTCTTTTATAATCAAGATTCATTTCAATAGCTTATTTTTACATTTTATTAACTAGTTGTAAACTCTGTAACTAACATTTGAACATGAATTTTTATAAATAATCATGGAATTATATTCTATAAATAAACCGCTAAGCTTTTGAGACCGTTTTATATTTAATTCAAGTTTTTCAACGAAAATTGAAGATAAAACGTTAGTTACACACAGCAATTATTTTATAAAAAAAATATTTACTTAAACCGCAAGACAAGACCTCGTTTTTCATTTAAAGGGAAATCCCTTCACCTATTAAAATATTTATGTCAAGACTCACGCAGTTTTAAATATAAATATCTGATCGTCTTTGTAATTACGAAACCTAATCTTAAAACAGCATTAAGAAGCAAAAGCTTAATATTTTAAGATTTTGAAGTGATAACATGGAGCTGTCTTACATTAGAAAAAACATATTATCCTTAACTCAAAATATACGCTAAGCAAAGATTTGATTTATTATGAGTTCTTTTTATGAAAAAGAAATGTCAGAAATGAAATACATCTAACGTCAAGAAGTTAACATTGATGCTCATTAAAATAGCTAAATAAGCCTTTAAATCTCATTTTTTTGAAAAGACAAAAAATGCACTTCCTCTAAAGTCTTTATTATCTTAAGAACGCCAATCAGAGGAAAGATTAAATGATGCAGTCTGATAATACTTTAAATCTTCTCAATTTACAAAGGTATTATCGGGAAATGACATCTTATGGGCACTTCTCAAAACATTACAAGCGTTGAAAGGAAGATTACAAAGAATTTGTATAAATGCATGCGTTTGTCAAATTCGGCATAATCTGGCAAATACATAAACTTATGTTTCTATTTTCGTAAATTATTCTGAATTGTTTTCGCAAAGGAAATGGATCGTATTCCATTCAAGGACGACCTAAACTAAAAGAGATATATTTTTAGTGTACTATATAATTTGAAAAGGATGATAGAGAAATATAAATGCCATACAACGAAAGGTTATATTACAGTATTATGAACTATTTAAAAAGTGTTTATTTTTTCATAGAAAGATTCTAAGAAGATAATTTGAAATAAATTTACAATTTGTTAATGATAGGTTTAATCATTTAACCTTATTTATATAAATATGGACACATCAAATTTTAACTTTATAAAAAATATACATTCAATTTGCATTCTTACAATCAAATTTCACTATATTAAATCGATTATACTGTGTTTAATGTTTATATAGCTTAGGCTTCTCTGTAACTCCCTTTAATATTTTTGTATATTTTCAAATAAACAAAACTTTGCAAACATGGGCATTTTATAGGATTTTTTAAAATTGAAATTAAAAAAATGGGAACTTTCTGAGGAAATTTCATTAGATTTAAAGAGAAGGAACAAAGTAAAAATTAATGTGTATTATAACTAAAATAATATGAACAATCAAAATTATTTATATGTATTATTAATATTATTATTTTATTTATTTATTTACGGACAGTCATCTTGTAGAAGATAGAACTATGACGTATGGACAGGGATTATTTTATTGCCTGCTATAGTCATTAACTCTCAGAATTTTGCATCAGAAATAACTGCCAACAGAAGTTCAAATAATCTTTAAATTTTTGGTAAAAAGCTGGAAATAGTTTCTGTCATCTCTTTTAATTTTTCTTCAATTTTAATGATAGTGTAATATTGTGTTAAATTTTGACACTCACAATGGCTCTTTCTCTAATGATATAATATTCATCATCTATGGGGATAATTATTTCCTTATTTAATTTAATTATTATTTATGATTTTCAAAAAAATATTAAATTATGTGTTGAATTAATCTGTTCATTATTATATTTTGGGGGGAATTTATTTCTATAATCAAAAGAAATTGCTATGGAATTCTAACTTTCTTCCTCCAAAACGCTCAAACTTTCTTTAAAATAGATTTCCGTCTTAGGATACAACTATAGCTCATAGCAATGAACAGAGCGATATAAGATTCCATATGCAAGTTGTGAAAGGTGAGATAATTTCCGCAAAGTTAAGAATATCAATAAGTCACCAATAGGGATGGCGCTGTTATAGGACCAAGAGTGGGTCAATAATTACAATCAACATAAGGAACATGAACTAACAAACGTTTAGTCAATTTTAAATTATAAAGAATGGAAGTGGATGGTATCCACTTTAAAAATAAGTGAAAATAATCTTTTATTAATTAATATTGGGAAGCCTTGGACATTGAGTAACATTTTCAATTTATTGACCTTCCCTGTAGATAAGATATTCCATCAGCAACATATAGTATATGTTTATTGGAATTCATCTACCATGGCTTCGACATTCTCTAAAAAATATTTGGTTTCAATAATTGCCACCTAAATTTTAGAATTTTATGTCTCCAAACTTGAAAAAATTATTTTAAGAAAAATCCGCACTTTTCATAACTTATTATATATACCTGCAATTGTCATAACATAATACATTATATAATATTTTTCAGATATCACAATTTATAAAGAATTTTATCAAAAATATTGTATGGTATAATATTAATTATCAAAATCTAATCTGCTGTGGATCAAATTATGATAATAGAAATTTAGTCAGTTTATCAGGTTTGAACGGAATCAGTTACACAGTCCAGAAAAAAAAATCTTTGTAGCTACGCCTTGTAAATAGCACTTTAGCTATTCTCTCACTTTTAATTAAATTTTTATCTGACAATAAGATTTAATTAAAATTACAACAGAGTTTTGTTACATTTTCTGCGAAAATCTGTTAAATAATTAAGTTGGACAAAAATGAATGGAAAATAAATTGAATTCCTTTTTAGCAAAAATCTCGCTCAATACATCTCACATTTTGTTGATTCCATTCTTGTTATCTTGTTAATGTCATTATCAGTATTTAATTTAAAGCCATTTTAGAATTTCTTGTTCGTAGCACGGATTTTGTAACAAATATGAAATTCGTATTTTACTATACCCCTTATGATTTAGCTCAAATATTTTTCAGCATAAATGTATTCAATTAAGAATAAATAAACAATTCTTATGTAATTTCAGTTAAAATTAATAAAATAAAGTTCACAAGATTAAAGGTAATAAGAACCAAACGATCAAAACAGTCGTAATTTTCATAAAAGAAAGTAAACTATTTTTTTCCTTAGGAAATCTGTACTGGATAGTTATGACATTTTTACTCTGATTTCTGTTCCCATGATTTAATATTTTCAGTCTTCAACAAGAAATTTTTGAAACTGAATTTTCAAGATATATTATTATTATGATTATATCATTATTTAGAAGTTTATTCTAAAAGTAGATGTTCCTTTAAGATTATTGGTAATTTGCTTGCTTAAGAGTTTTCAGTTAGGAATCGGTTTAAGCCACCATAATAACAGATTTAAAGATAGAAAAGGATATATTTAATGCTTATGGCTATTAACTTCCTCGAAAAATTTACATTGTTTTACTTACGAGAAGAAAGTTTGCATTATAGACAGCAGAAATTGATATTTAAATTTTCTTATCTTTTAAATTACCACAGAAAAATAATCACTTTGAAAGCAGCTGATGTCGTTTGCTCAAAAATGAAAAAAGAATTTTACTTCTATTGATAGAAGTTTATGGAAATCAAATGTACAAAATTTCCATTGAATATCCAGGAAAATAGAATCTTATAATATTTGATTAACTGTAAGGAATGTGTAGAAATGTACTCTATTTATATTTTTTTACATACTTTCGTTCCTTTTGAATATACTTACAAGAAATTTAAGAAATTTTGGATTCACCTTGAAAAGTAATTAACACACACACACACACACACACACACACACACACACACACACACACA
>JAPMOQ010048161.1:872933-908322 GCA_026543055.1 Argiope trifasciata
ACACACACACACACACACACACACACACACACACACACACACACACATACACACACACACACACACACACACACACACACACATCTGTGTGCGTATGTAAGAATAGTATGAAAGTTTGCTAGGTTATTGCAATGGTATTTAAATTGAGAAAGTAAAAGAAACAATAGTATTCAGATGCATGCATTTTACAACATTCCACGTATGAAATAACTATTTAAAATTTAAAAAAAATATTTCATAGAGAGAAAGAGATTGGTGTGCATGCCATGTGCATTGTTGCTTTGATGCGATGGAGGAAAATAAAATGAATGTTAAAATTAGTTTACTTTTCTGATAATCCGTGAAAAAATTTTCTGTATCAAATTATTTTATCATAATATTTACATACTGGAAAACATAAGCTGATTTCCAAAAAAAATTCCGCTATTATTTGTGCTGGTATATTACTATCATAAAATATTGATATTCAAAATCAAATGAAAAATATTTTTTGCATCGATATTTAAAGCAAATGTAATAAAAAATATATTTAAAATTAAACACTAGAAAATTATATCAGATTTTTATCCTCAATAAAGAGGGGTCAGGCATTTTTAGGCAAACAGATATTTGTCTTTCAAACAATAGGAAAACAGCTTCATAACTATAAAGCAGAAATAAAAATAAAACATGATCATATGGTCATTTTAAATTATGTTGTAAATATAACAAAATCAGTTTCATTTACTAATTTGAATCCGAAATTCAGATATGTTTCGCCTTTTAAAGATTTTAACTTGCTGTTTAATATGTTTTCAAAATAAATATTCAGAAGCATTATTTTTTTTTTCTTAAAATTCTTCTAAAATGAAATTTTAAGAAGCTTTCTGGACTTTCTTTCAAGAAAGACAAAAAATAGACAAAATTTCCAGCTAAGAAATAAAGGAATATATATTTAGTCGTATAGATTTCAACAGACAAAAGCTTACAATGAAGAAAAAGAAGGAATGGATCAAATTGTCGAGTTCTTGTTAGCTGGAAATGAAAACAATTCCTCCGAAATATAAGAATTGGATTTTTCCGGAGGATGCATTTTCGAAAGTTTCACTGTTATTCCCAGTGGTTGATTTTGTCTCGATATCATTTACTTTTTTTGCTGTAGTTTTACCTTAAAACATGGTACAAAATATTTCCTCTAAATGCTGATAGATAGGACATTGTGGTAAATGATGAGACAATGTATTTACTCAGACTTCAGGGTTTTGTGGTGCTGTTTACATTGTTTTTACAAGTTTTAGATCCTATTATATAATGTATTTTCTAAGCAATTTCAAGGTAGTAAAATAACTAATTAAGCTTCATAATATACCATAAACATCGTAAAATATGAAAAAAAAAATGATAAAAATATCTTTAGTGATAGCTCAATTCATAACATAAGGATCTTTCCAAGTGCACATGATCATTTACAATCTTTTCGTAAGTATTATTAATATATAGAAAATTTTTTAATAGAGTACGGAAACAAAAAAGATTTCTAACGACAACTTGATGGTACTGTCGAATCGCGAAAGTAAATCTTATCATGAAGAAGGAATCAAACAAAATGATTAATAAGAAAGAAAATATTCAGATGCAAAGATATTAGAGAATTCTTATGTACATTTTATTATGATAAAAAATTTCCTTTTGCGAAATTTTATTGCACAGAAAATTTTAATTGCTCTTAATGACATGATTATACAAACTTCTAAAATTAAAGTTGTTCGAAATTATAGAGGAAAACACTTTTTATCACGTATTACATGGTCACAAACAAAATTATTATCTGCTTAAGAAAGTATTTCATTCCCTTTTGTTAGAAGAGTGTATATTTAATTTTAAATGGTAAAATTGTAAAACTGCCAGAAGAATAAGGCTATTTCTTCATGAGTAATTAGAAAATATTGGAGAGCATTTATAAAAGTATAATTGAATGAAATACAATTGGTATTTGTATAATGGGGTAAATTATATTAAATATTCGAATTTCGCGAATATATAAACTATTTTTATTATATATTCTTTAATAAAATAGTTTGATATTTTTTTTAATAAAAAAGTTCAAAATATTCATTAAGCGATCATTCCTTGAACAAAATTATTTGTTTTCATATGTTAATTTAAATGCCATTTTGATGGTATTTTCTAAAATTCTAAATTTTAATAAAATTGTCCGAAGAAAAAAAAATCCTGCATTAAAATCTAAATAATATTTTTTTTGTTGAAATTTTGTAAAAACAGTTTCAATATGTTTAACATTTCTAAATGATAGAATATATATTCGCTATATTTTCTCGCTAAATAAAAAAAAGAATTTGTAATTGCGTTAATGCTTTGCAATTGTTATTATTAATTAAAATACTTGTTATTGTATATATAGACCAACTATTCAAAAATTTGGTTGAAATTCTCCGATTTTAATTCCTTACTCCAATCAATGTATTTCTTTTTACAATTATAACAATCCATCCAACATATATTTAAATTAGAATGTTCTTACTTTATACCTCTTTTAAATAAATAATATCTATGAAATATTTTCGCTTTTAAATAGCATGTTTTTTTTTTCATAAGTGTTGAATCCTCAGCTTTCAGGGAAAAAGTTCAAAAATATAAACATATTTTATTTTAAAGAAAATTTATTGTATCTCCTCTTTTACATTAAAAAGATGCAATTTTTTTGAATATGTGATATAAAAGTAGCTCGGACTTCAAATTTATTGACAATAATTTATTGAGTAGATAAATTTAACATATTGCGTATTATGTGTGTTAATATGTATTCATACAAAGTCAGATTTCTTTTTATCCGCAATGAAATGAGAATACACAGCACTTAACTTAGTCGCTTTGATTGTCGCCTTTATGTATTATATATTATTGAACAGATCATTCAATAATTCGTATAATAAAACCAATGGCTGCATTCAGTTTCTAAAGATTCTTGTTAAGTAAAAGAAGATGCTGTCAAAGTTTGATTGTCTAAATATATTTTTAATGTACAATGATAGGGAAATAATTTTAATGAAAAAGGTGCTTTTGTAGTTTATTTATGAATAAAATAATGAAATTAATATTTAAGGATAAATTTAAGCAATAAATGCAGCATAAATTTTACTATCATATCTATACAAATAAAAATGAATGTTTGTCTTTATGTCTCCTATACCTTCCTAAGCCGTTCATTTGATTGCGATTAAACTTGGTCAGCTTATTGTTTACACCTACGGGATGGGTATAGGAAAAGTACAATTATAATTTTTTTAAAAAACAATTTGAATCTCAACCGTATCTATTTACCAAGGATTAATCTCCAAATAATTCGCCGAGGATAATAGATTCTGTAGAAATAAATCCAAGCTAAAGGTTAATATTTTGTAGTTATTGTACGCAAATGACATGCAAGTCATTCTCAGGGCTTACAACTTTATAGCATATTATGCGAGAAAGGTTTGATGAGACTAATCTGGGATTTTAAATTTTAATTAAATGTTAACGTTTTTCGCAGTAACTACCAAAAATATTGTAGTATAAATGATTTTGAGCCATCTTAATTTTCAAAAATTATCTTTTCAACTTTATTAACTATTTTGTAGTATAATTGTATTTTCTATGTTTAATCAATTTTAAAGGAAAAAAAATTAATCCCATTTTCTAAAATTAAATTTGAGAATTATGAAATAATATTAAACGAATCACGAGATATAAAATAATTTCTTTTATTGCCATTTTTAAAGAACTTCAAGTTTTACAATTCTAAGTGAATAACTAAATCTAATTTACATAAATGAATATTTACTTGTTCGTGTTTTATATACTATCATACCGTTCATCCTATTTCGATAAAACATTGCAAATTTATTGATTAATCGCGCTTAATATAATTTTTTTCGGTAGCAGAAACGCGCTGGGTACAAGCTAGTATACTATAAAATGTATAGATATTATTAAATATTAACAAAATTAGTGCAAAGAGTATTGCTTGCTTTTTAAATTCACGTAAATGCACTATATGCGAATAAAAATATGGTAATTTATACTCTTGATCAAATCTTTTTTCTACTATGTTTATTTACATATGATAAAAAAGAAATCAAATAACAATTTTGGTTATTTTAAAATAACATTTAGTATTCCACTGTCTTTTTTTATTTCGGCAGTCGATTAATTTTTATGAGATATTATAATGATTGATTTCTAGATTATATTGCTAACGCAATCTCTCTCATAATTATAGTAACAATGCTTTTGTTTCTTATAGCTAAATAATGGAACGTTTTTTAATTCAGTTAATATCAGTCAAGTTTGAGTAAATTTTAGACAACAATAAAAGGAAATATAACCATAAATTTAAACAAATGGTTACATTAAATTACAACTATTAAAAAAGTTTTCACATTGAGAATATACTAAGTGTTTATAATTAAACTTCCTCTATAAACAGCATCCTGCAGCTCAAACGATATTTAACGGATTGCAACGGAATTTGGGTTGTAGGCTATACACGAAATACATTCACTGAATTTTGGAAAAATGTTGCGAAATGTCCATCAGAAGGTGTATTTTACGAAAAAGCAATATATTTAACACTACTAGACAACCAAAATGGAATAGAGGAACAATATAATCAATCTGGAACAAGAATTATGAGTAATAAAATGTAAATTCGGGAAAAGCTCTCAGTTCTAAGGAAAAAAAATGTCGAGATTTACATGTTTGTGAAGAAGAGGAAGCTTTATGCAAAACAGATTAGGTTAAGAAATGCTTGCAGTCGTTATCATGTTTTATGTTGATGTTTCCGGCTGTAATGAAAAGATCTGTTGTTGAATGCATTATCCATCAAAATGAAATTGTGCTGGTGAAGGAGGGTGGCCACATAGCAAACCTTTTCCTACATCATGATGGACACAATCACAAACTGCTCTTGGGCAATTTCGTTCTAATCTATTCTTGATTGTAAACTGAGCTGTTTTTCCCCCTCACCCTTACTTATTATGGTTCAATGACACGATGATTAGAAAATAGTCAATAAATGTTAATATTGTTTCTGTATTCCGTTTTGGTCATTTAGTGTGTTAAATTTAATGTTTTTCCACAAAAGAAGTCCTCTAGTGGGTATGTTAGAATTTTTTTTTCGAAGTTAATTGAGCGCATCTCCTGTATTGTCTCTATAAAAAATTCCGTTGCAATCCATTTATCCGTTTGCGTTATATGATGTTGTTTATACGGGATGTTTAATTATAACAACCTTGTACTATCAAATCTTTCAGCATTGCCCATTCATTATATGTAATATTAAAATAAGAATATTTGACTTTGTCTTTTAATCTCACTTGTACAAAAATTTTACATTTAAAATAACTTATTTTTAATTTTATCAATGGCGTGAAACTATAGTTATTTCAGTCCTTAAACCTGGAAAAGTTCCTGCAAACCCTCTGAACCCATTAACAAACTCGATGTGCAAAATATTCGAACGCATGATCAATGCCCCCTCCCCCTGGTATTTGAATTGGAAAAACATGCTTACATTTCACCACTGCAGAGCAGTTTAAGTTGTTGATGTTTAATTTATGATTACATCGTCCTTCTTGAAACCCATAGAAAAAGCTTATGACCATGCTCGGCGTTATGATAATCTACGAACTGTCATTAACCTGGATTTTAGAAGTAATCTCACTATTTTTATTCGAAACTTTTTAAATTCACAAACTTTTAAAGCACGCCTTGGTAATTTTTATTCCCATATTTTTAATCAAGCTGAGGGTGTTCCGCACTGGAGTGTTCTCAGTGTTACTTTCTTAGTAATCTATTTTAGGGAAATTCTTAAAATGCCTTCTTCTGTTCAAGGTATGCTTTATGTTGATGATCTGCAGATCTCCACTCAAGGATCTAATATGCACCAAATCGAATGGCAATTGCAAAATACAGTCAACAAATCGGTTTCATGGTGTGATAAAAATGGGCACATTCTTTCTCCGGAAAAGAGTTTTTGCGTATATTCTAGACGAAAACGACAATTACATCCAGAACCTGTGATCAGTATTCGTGGAACCACCTTTCATTGTGCCGACGAAATTTTTATAGGAAGCTCATTACGGATGCCCTGTATCTGAGGAAGAAGTGTGAGAAATCACTTAAAATCCCAAGGGTGTTATCCATCCCAAGGGAAAGTAGGATCGTCCTCCCCTCTCATACTTCCTGGGGTTGCGATCTTACTTTCCTCTTACAGATCTATCTAGGCATTATTTTATCCTGCATTGATTTCGGGTTCATGGTGTATGGTTCTGCTCATCCTTCCTCGATCTTCGCACGTCACTGGTAGAAAGCCTGTATACCATTTGCAATACATTTCCTTTAAATCTTCGATGTAAGAAGATAACTGCTAAATATTATTTTCCAATGCTATCGATTACAAAGCACCCTGTTTGTCACCTCTCTCTCCTGGTTGGTCTTAGGAGACTTTATGATTCTCGCCCCCCTCACATTCTTCCATTTAATGAGAGAGTAAAAGCTTTGCTTAACGATTCACGACTTCCCAAAATTTTAATTCAACCAATAAATTTCTATTTTTTTAAATTTGGAATGCTCCAAAATTTGAATTTTGAACCCTTTTTTTTCTAATTACGACGAATCTACAACAGCACCAATTATTTTTCAGTAACTTTTTCATTATCGCCGTTGTCGATATTACTCTTACACAGAAGTCACCATTGATGGATCAAAATGCAACGATCATGTTCATAGTGGAGCTGCACTTCCTTTTGAAACTATAACTATCGCCTGCCCATGTCTTTCTCGGATTTTAACGCTGAACCTATTGCAATAGCTTGAGCTCTACAACTGTTTTTGGCTTCTTCTAACCAGACATTCTGCATTTATACTTAGAGTATGAGTACTTTGAGGTCTCTTTCCAATTTCAACAATAGGATCCATCCTGTTGCTGTGGAAATCCTTATTTCTCTTCGGGATGTAGAAGAAATATTCGCAAAATTTAATTTTGTTGAGTACCGAGTCTTGCCGAAGTACCCGGAAACGAAATGGCGGATATCGCGGCTAAAACGGCAGGTTATTTGTTACAGCTTGAACTTCCATATGATGATTCAAAAAATATTTTGCTCATGCTCGAGCTCTGCGTTATCAGACTTCAAATAAGCTACACTCAGTTGATCCAATGACCATATTATGGACCTTTTCCCCTATGCGTGCGTTGGCCGTTAAATTAACTCGACTACGCACTGTCCATGACGGCTCCAAGCACGTTTTATTTGGATAAACAATGTTTTTCATGTCTAAATTGACATGTAATTTTAACTGTCAGACATGTTTTAATAGATTGTTCTGATTTCAATCCTCATCCCTTAAAATTTTAATTCACTATCCGTCGAGTTGCGAGACCTTATAGGTGAAAGTCCTCACCCAAACATTTTAAAATTTTTATATAACATTGTTTTGTTTTTTTCATTCTTTTTTACATTTTATTTAGTATTGCTTTCTCATTTTTTAAAAATTTTTCATCTTTGTTTGTCACTTATTTTTGAAAACAAGAAAAGTATATTATTTTTTAATGTTTCAATTTTAACATATGCTTTCGAAATTTGAATATATATATATATATATATATATATATATATATAATATGTATGTACGTATAATTATTAGTACAATTTTTATATGAATTTAAATTATCTCGCCATTCGAGTGTGGCAGAATAGCCAGATTTGGCTTTTGTTCGAAAACCCCAAATAACCAAACATTTAATTTGATCAAAATTACTTTTTATTTATATATAATGAAAACTATTTTTAGTGCAATTATATTCATGATAATTTTCTCACAGCAACTAACTGGTAAAGAAAGTGGACAGCTTACAAAAATCAATTTGTGTAGATACTAAGTTGAAGAAACGAGTGAATTGAAATAATTTAAAGAAACTTTCTGGTTTTTCTATACAAATACCGAAAACTATTGATTTCTGAGCTATTGACGGATTTTTTTATTTACGTAAAACAGGAAAAAATGTATGTGACTTGGTTTGCTAGGCTTCTAATTTCAAAGAACTTGAAACTTCAAACAATTTCTTTGAAGCATTTGGGCAGGAAATATGCTGTTCAACTTGAAAGCAAAAACTCTTATTTCTTAAATATGCTCTGTATGCCTGGAAGTCTAACATATATATTTAAAAGTAAAGGGTATATATTTTAGAAAAAGTCAAAAAACGAACTATAACAAATTAATATATAAAGAATAAAGAAATGAAAATAAGAGAAATATATAAAATTATTATATACTCAATTATATACATTTTATTAAATGTAACATAAACTACTGTAGTATAACACTGGCATATTTCACTTCAACAATCAACTGTAAATTCTTTTAAAAATAAAAGCTGATAAAAAAGTGAATGATTGATCTAAAACTGTTGAATTTCTAACTGTTGAGTTACAAGGGTGCATACTTTGCTTAAATTAACACGGAAAATTAAGAAGAATAAAATGTTTATCAATTTTAAATTTTTGACAATTTTACGAAAACTTTTCTTGATAATTAGCATTAATCAATAAATACATCTTTCAAAAATGTTAATATAAAATTTTTACAAATAATTCATGGTGAAATGTAGAAATAAAAAATGGCAGGTAGTTTATATATTATGTCACTCAATTAACATCTGAAACAAAAAACTCTGTCACTAAACGACATTAGTTCTTTTAAAATCATACTATGATGCATTTAGTTTTGTTTAAAACAAAACGAAGAATAGATTTATATTCATTGGCATCATCACTCTATTTTGACTATAAACATATATTAATTCTTCTATTAATAAAGTTAAATATCCAGGCGGCAAAGGGAGTATATTATAATTTACGAGAAAAATATACAGTTTACTTCCTTCCCCGTTGATGAAGTCACTTGTACTCCAATATCAGAACAGCTATCCAAAGGGATAGCTGAACAAGAGAAGTGAATGTGACTGTTTCAAATAAGATTTTAAGGACTCCAATCTGATTTTTACGACTATATCGACGATTCCCTTTTAGATAGCTTCGTATGCATAATTATGTAAAGGAAAATTACAATATACACTATTAGTGAACTATACTCTCACATCATCTGCTTGATGCTTCTCTTTATATTTATGTAGGTTATTAAGACTCACATAAATTAAAAAATAGATCTAATGTCAGTGTGTTATGATTAAACACATTTCATAACTAAAATTAAGGTCATATATATCAGAGAACTATTTTATTTATAAATACTTAGATCTGGAGTGAGACTGAAGGGTAAATATCTGGAAGTAAAATATGTAGAATATCAATTTATCAATAACAGGTGTTTCTTGGTGCTGAAGGGACTGCGACAGTAATGCGCTTCAGAATTCTTAACGGCCTTTTCATTTATCGGTTTCCTGTAATGAAGTAACCTTAGTTAAGTATAAAGTTTTATAGATCCGTTGTTTGAACTTAATGGAAATATAGTTCTTATAACCTTTATCATACTAAATCATAAGTTTTCTTCGATAAAATCAAAAATTCGATGATGTTGGAAAGGCATCTTTAAAGCCAAACTTCACATAAAATATTCAAACTGAACTCATACTTTGGTTGTATAAGTTGAAATTGTGCCCATTTGAGATGCATGAATAATTCTGAAAGAAAGGCTTACGAGAAAATGACACATTTCCTAAATATTGGATTTATTTTTATATTTCAGTTGAGATAGATATAACAAAATATCAATTTCAATAAATCTGAAGACAGGTTAGGATAAATATAGAATAAATAGTGAATAAACAAATGTTTTTGTGTTTTATATTAATCAATATTAAAAAAGTTAATATGTTATTCCATCATTATTTTTAACTTTTACTGAATTCATAAGAGACGTAAATTTAAATTTGTTTTTAAAGAAAATAATTTGATTTTGAGAGTAAATTTCTAATTAATACCTAAGAAATTGATAAAAATGTTGAAGACTAAAGATGTTAATAATTATATTTCTCAACATTAGATATGTATGCGATTATATTTGTTCCAAGATGTTGAAATCCCTACAAAAATAGGTGAATAGTCGTAGAAGAAAAGAGAACCATCCAAGTTTATTTTGTAGGCAGATAAAAAAATATAAATATTATTTTAAAGCTTGCGATGTGAACTAAAAGATGATATGACTAATCTAATAGCAGAAGGATTCTCATATATTTAAAATTGAATAATTTTTTAAAATTTATAGACAGTACGATGCTTTGATGTCATGTATATGTTTGCCACGCGAGAATTACCCAGAAGACAAACTTTGAGTAACATGCCAGATTTCAGCTGGGGTTATTTTTATTTTTTAAGAGGTTGTTTCCATATTTAGATCAGTGAAGTTGATATATTATCTGAATGTTTCATAGAAGAATATTTTATTTTAATTATTAAGACATTTGAAAATTAACTATAAAGTAACAATCTACATGTTGAAAATCTATTTCTACTTCTTGTATCATAAAGTACTTAAAATTATATTTTCTGGAAGAAATTCGATTCTTTTCTGCAAAGATTATTCAACAATATTTCTTAAAAAGTACTTCCGAACCTTAATCACCAGCAGAATGGAGGAATTTATGTAAGAGGAAAATAGATAAAACTGAATACATTTTTTACTTTTTAATATGAACATAAATTTAATGTTAAAATTAGATTCTTAACAATAGTTGAGGTGAAACAAAAAAATTGAATTGTATTCTTTTTTTCGTGTTATTTCATCGTTTCTTATCAATATATACTTTTCTTATCCTTATTACTTATAGCTCAAAAATAAATATGGAATCATACGCCACTTTTTTTTACATCATGTAAGGTATTTTATTCCCTGATTAATGTAAATCAGTGTTCTTGCATGCTTTTTCGGTGTTATAGCATTCTATAAAAAATGTTATTGCGCAAGAATTAAAAAACATTGGACATATGATTGTTACTTACAAGGTATCCAAATCTTAGAATATAATTTTAAATATTCATTCTTTTATTCAACATATCGTTAATTTCCATATTTGTTGCTCTTTTTTAAGCTAACATTCCTTTCATATATTGCACCATCTGAAATGATTAAAAATTTGAAAGCATGTCTTATGGCATAAATAATTAATATTTATATGTATAAGAAGAATTATTTTCATGTTCTTATGAGAGTAATTAATCTATAGGATTTTTTTAAGAATTACCTAATTTATTAATTGGAAGTTATTTTGGTGCAATATGTTTGCTATTGGATATATGCAATTTTTCGATAAGTTTAAAAAATTTAAGTTCTATTCAAACGGATATAACTGTCAGTTTTAATGAGCCGAAACAAAATTATTTGACAAACAACGTTTGTCCATATAATTGGGGCTAAATAAAAAATAACTTCAAATATTTTATATAAAAGTCCTTTACAATCTCCTTATAAGTATCGAATCTTTAAACAAAGTATTAATTTAAAAGTTAAGATTATAAGAAAATAGAAGTTCAGAAATTCAAAGCAATTTATGTTCTTATTTCAATAAGCAAATGTCCCTTATAAAATATTTAATTCCTTCCAACTGCTAGCATTTTTATGATTGCATAAAGAATGATGCCAAAATAAAGTTAGATTGCGCCTTTTTTTCCTTGATTATATCATTCAAGCTATAGCTGGTTTATTTATACTAGATATTTCTATTGTTTCTTATGGTATACTTAAAGCAGTAAATAATATTTACTTTCTAACTGAAATTTCTATTTTTAACAATTTATTTGGCATTATAGTTTTTATAACTCTTATAAGTTTTAGGTGCACTTACTATAGAAGATGTATAATATAATTAAGAGTTTTTGGAACATTTTAGTTAATTAATTTTAATTTAATTAATTCGACAAAATTCATTTTAACTACTATCCAGATATTTTTGTACTGAAGCTGCACAGGTGTATAAAGTTCCCATTCTCCCATAACACTTAATGAAAACACACGTTGTATCTTAGGATTAAATATTGTCTATGCTTCTTGCTATGAATAAAATGTAATTAGAAAAGTTAAAGCCATTTTGCTTAGTTATTGAATTATTTTAAGAATTATTATAATATTGAATTATTATAATATATTGAATTATTTTAAGTCAAAAAGAGTAATAGAAAATCTTTATAACTAAGAGTTAAATTATATTAGTTTCTTCATATTTTACATACTATTTATCTTTAATATTTTAGAACGCTAAACGTTACTGACCACTATATACTCATTAGAGATAGCCGACATATCTTTCATAAAATAACATACTTAGCAAATTTTGATATGGAGATATTATCTCTGAACTAATGTATCAAACCAATAATGATTTCAATCTCCTCCTCACCATAATTTGAAAAAAAAAATTGTACATTCTGTTCCATTAAATATATTTTGGGAAAAAATTTCATCAAATTTAGTGGAAAATATATTAAAATAATTTCCCAATAATATAATTTTTTTGGTCTTTAAAGACATAAAAAAATAGTGTTTGATATCTACAACAGTTTGATAAGAAAACTTTAATCACAAAATAGGGCTATTAGTCCTATATCCTAAATTCAATTTATTCTAATATATTTTTATTATATTTTATCTCCAATTCCTTACTCCTAGCAATGTTGTTTTCAAAAAAATAGTCAGACACCATAAATTTGTTAAAATATCGAATTCCTTAAATTATTGAAAATTTAATGTGGCTATTCTGTAATGACTAATTTGTATTTTAATATCGTTATTGTTTCAAAATATGAATCACATAGAAAAGTTAATATAAAAATGGATCTGCAATGAATGATATCAACGACTTATTTACTGTTGCAAAGAAAATATATTTTAAACCTGGATTATATATTCTTAATATCTCATATGGCGATTTAGTTAAAATTTCTTTTCGATAGCAATAATTAAATTGCAAACGACGCTTTTCTACAAAATTAATTAATTTCATGTCAAAAATTGGCATCATTTCAGTAGAACATACATTCTTTTTTGAATTTATGATATTTAAATTGCCTTAAAGTAATGCAAAATCTTTCGAATTCTGCAAAGAAAAGAAAAAATGAAATACTTAAAATATCGTTCTTCGAAATTTTAATAAGCTTTGCACTTTGGCTACATTCACTAGTAGCAATTCAGGAATTTTTACTTACAGTTAACATTAAGAGGTTATTTCTATTTAATCTAAAGCCTTCACATTGTAGAATCGTGGGTGGACTGAGACCCGGAGTCAGTGAAGTGTTATTTTAATAACCTCACGAAGCTCTAATATTATATTACCTTCCTGGTTATACAATGAAGATAAACATTTACTTTGCCCATAATTAACTTACAGATTCAGTGTAAAGTCCCTTGCAATGGAATCTCGTACATTTTAGGGCCCCTTCCTTCTTTATTCACGTATTCGAAGGTTTCTACTGCGTTGAAATTCATGAGAAAATAATAAAAAGGCTATTCAATGAACTAATTTCAAAAACAAGAATTTCGAAGTTCAGAGCAAAAGCAGATATAATTTTGATTTTTAAAATATTTTTCTCAAAGTAAAATATTTGGATCTAGATTGATTGAACTGATTTTAATTTAAGTGACTTACATAGATATGGAGTATAGTCGTTCAGTTATTTTTATTTACTAAATTACACAAACTTTTATCATATTCGCAACATTCGAAATAAGTATTGAAATATTTTTTAAGTTAGAATATTAATATTATTCTAAACAAATAATTTTGTTTTAATATTTAATATTTTTCTACTGAAAAATTTCCTTTGAATACAGGTTTAAAAAATAAAATATACATACATTATTATATCATATATATATGGCCAAAACTATTAATATTTGAAGTATAATTATAATGAAATAAAATAACTTGAATTTAAACGAAGCTAAGAGCTGGGAGTTTCATAAAAGTTATTTCAGATCTAAATGCGTCAAAACTTAGCAATGATCATAAACAGTGCAAAGCACACAGAACCAAATGATAGTAAGCAAGACAAATAAAAATATATATTTATCTTTATATATTTTATAAATCTGAATTTATATAACTGAAAATATGTGAATTTAAGTGTTCAAATGCAAAAGAAACTTTGAAAATTGGAAAAGCAAGAATATTCTACAACAGATGAAATGAAAAACACCTTTCTTCGTCGAAACCGAATAATTATGAAAATTATGTAGATATTAGGCATAATCTGATACATTTTTATTTTCTACATGATATATGTTTGTTGGAGGAAAAAAAATCTTATTATTCAGTTATTATATCAAATCAGTACAATGAAATGAAAGAATCTTTAAAAGTCTTGTAACAAAGCAAGTTGCGACAATTTTATTTTTTAAGAAATGAAAAACCAGAAATCTAACCTTTTATTCTGTTGCCAATATATGGAAATTAAATTGTAGAACAAACTAGGTCGTTTGGATGTGAATACAACACACCCATACCCACCCACACCATCATCATCCTTATGAAATTGTGAAGACTCACATAACATCTTCTTTCACATGAACGAGAAAAAATTGTTTCTATTTTTAACAAGTTATTCATTTCAATATACATAATTGAATAATTTCCCAAAAAAAATATTTATTTTCACAGAAATTCAAAATTTTAAGTATTTTAATCATTTATATTAAAATGCAAAATAAAAGTTTAGATACCAGTATTGTGAAAACAGATATAATTTAACTATTTCATGTAATCAAAAATTAGCACCATAAATACTTCCCAGCTTAAAAATATTCATGGGAAATCAATGTTTATTTACTTTCTCTCTAAAATACGGATATGTCATGGACTCTTATTGGCTTATATTTCATTCTCGAAAGTCAGTCAAACCGTATCAATAATCTAAATTTGTTTTCTTATATCGGTATATCCTACATCTAAAAATGGTTTGCTTTAAAATCAAAAATTCTTCTTTTAACAAACAATATTAAATATATTTATGTAGCATAAAATTTGTTATTCCTGAAATTGTGAAATTCGTGGTCCAAATATGAATTTAAAATAAACCAAATACATTTTGATATCTTAAGAATAAGGGTTGAAATTTCTTTAATATTTTATAATATGTTCAGAAAATTTCATGTTTTCTGTTTATCAGTGAGCTGAGACAATCAATTAATTTTTATAATAACTATTCAACTTGTAAATTTTTCTATCTCATTACATATAACTTTTTATATGAATATATTGAAAGACTTTTTATTATGTTAATATGAAATGATTTCATATGTTTAAATAATTTACATAATGATAAAAGTGGCTCTCACATAATTTTAAAAACTTACTTATGCAATATTAACTGCATGCCAATGACGTACAATAAGTATGAAGGAGCTTATTAGCTTAAGATCTTTGGCGAAATCGATTTTAAGTACTTATGTTATAATACACAAGTACTTAAAATCGAATGCGTATGTGGTGATCCAGATCAATCAAAACTCTCCATAGAACTTCAATCATTGTTAAAAGGCTTTATGCCAAATTTCAAATATTTCAATACTATGTGTCCGAATTATCGCGTGCACGTGCTTGTGAAAGTACAGGCAAGCAAACATTTAATACGTCTTGCCAAATTAGTTATAAATTTGCTCTTATCTACCTCTCTGATTTTGAATTTATGCGCTAAATTCTATTCATCAGCTATTTTAGTTTTGAAATTATTATCGAGTATACAGAATTTTTATTGAATGGATCTGTCTCGTAATTTTATTGGAGGCTACAAATATATAACAAAGACAGTATACGAAATTTCAATAGACTAATTCGAACGGTTTATTAATTATCATTTTCAAAGAAAGGCAGATAAATGGGCATGTAATTCCAAAAATTTGTATTATGGGTTTATGTAACTCAATAGTGTACAAAATCTTTAAAATCTCATGTTTTGGGTACTATAATATTTTCTTGTTTCATACTTTGTATTTGAGAAAATAAAAGCAACGATTATTTAGCAGTAAAAATATCAACATATCCCGTCCTTGAAAAGGCTCATAATTGAGATAAATAATGATAATACACCTGCTATATTCTATAGAATATCAGAATGATTAACATATCATTATAATACAAAAATATTATAGACATGTATACTCAGTATTGAAGTGAATTGCATAACTCAATGCTTTTTAGAGTGTAAAACTAGACAGAAGAATTGCTTCGTTCAAAATGCAATTGAATTTACTTAAAGCAAAGAAGTATAGCATTCCTAAGGTGAAAATATGCTAAAGTTACAGAGCAGTTATAAATTTTTGCAAGTCAGAAGAACATATCAAAGATTGAAAACTGGACCAAAATCAAAAGTCAATGGAAAATTTAAAAGAAAGAAAGGAAATGGAACAATCACTTCGTTCAAAGAGGACTAAATGGGTTTAAAAGATAACCTGGCCATTAAAAGAGGTAAAACAAGAGCTTTGTAAAAAGATGACGAATCTCAAATTGATCTAGTGGAAATCAGGTGAAGAAAGGAGCTGGAGCAAGGGCTTTATACAACAATGACAATTCTCAAAGGGATCTGGTGGATAATCTGGAGAGGGAAAAAAGTAGAAAAAGGGCTTAGTACAAAGATGACGATGCTGAAATGGTTTTGGAGAATAATTTGAAAAGGAAAAAAAGTAGGCTTCATATAAAGATAGCGGTGCTCAAATGGATCTGGTTGATAATTTTGAGATGAAATGAGGTAGGCTTCATATAACGATGATGATGCTCAAATAACTCATGAAGAATCATACGAAGAAATTGGCTATATAATTAGTAAAACAAAGTCTCAATATAATAATATCAATTCTCAAATTTCGAACTTTTTTATCAAGGAAGGCAGTTGTATTAAAGTTCATGAAATTACTGAAATGACGGAATACTTCAGAAAATCATATGCGATTTAAACTTTCATTTAAAGTTTTGAATCATCCATTTTATATTCCAGATTTAGTATATCAGGATTTTAACTTTCTTTCTAAATTTAAAGAAATTTTCAGGCGAAAAACCCTTTGCGGATTAGAAAATGTTTCAAAATTTCAAGCAGTTGTGTCAATCTAGGATGTATGTTTTCTTTTTAAGAGTTTTATAACGAGAAGAGATTAAGTTATGTTGTTTTACGACATGGTTTAACATTTTCTCATGACTTTTATTCTCATAATTTTTCCTTTATTATTGAACTGCTACCGCACTATTTCGAAATTATATCTGCAGAAATGAATATTAGAGTGAATTCTAGTAATAATGAAAAACAAATTGAATATCAATATATGTTAAAGTATGTTAAACACATTATTTTTGCATAACACAATTAACCATATATTTACGTTTTATGGATAAAAAAATTATAGAAATAAAGATTCTCTCCCACTCCCTCTTCTGCACTTGCTACTTCAGACTTTTACTACCAAATATCACAAAAATATTTAATATTTTTACCTCAAGAAGATTTCGCATGCGTTTTCACGAAAACATAAACTCAAAAACAGGCTCTATTTTTATTATAGCAACGTTCATTTAGTACATTTAAATAGCATTAATGATTACAATTTAATTGAGAACGTAAAAGCTTTTGACGAATATACTTTCACATTGAAGCATGAAGTGCCTAGAAAAATTATTTAACTTAAAACGAAATATATATTTTTAATTGTGTTAATATAATTTAGTTCACATCCATATCAAATGAAATAAAAAAAAGGTCTACAAAAGGAACATAAAAGTAGCTTTCTAGCGAACCTGAAGGAATTTGTTAGCAATTCGTTCAAAAGGAAATTAAAAATTGATAGCTGAAAAGCCTGTGTTAGAAAAAATTGCAATTGAAATAATGGACCAAGAATGTGTAGACTATTCTTGAAATTGCATGAAAAGTATAGTACAAAAAATATTTTAAATAAAACTTCTTTAAATGAAATTCAGAAATTAAAATATTACTTAATTATAGAAAAATCATTATTTTTTTATTTAATTTATCGTTCAATTTATTTCGCTTCTTAACTCCCATTTCGTGAAAATAAATAATTATTATATCGATAAAAACGCCTTTATTGTCAAATCTACTGAAATATTAGAATTATAAATAGTTGTTAGATATAATTGTTTTAATAATTAATAATAACCATTTCATTTGACAGTTTTTACTTTTTTTTTGCTTTATGTTTCTGACAAACTAATTTTCAATCATTTATATATGTCTTTCAATATTTCTGTTCGGCTCCTTAATTTTTGCTTATAACCTTATTGGACAACGATTAATTTTTCTAATTCTTAGTGATATTATATCCAAGTGATTTTCCAAGAAAATTACAATTCTTTGGCTATGATACATGTTATAGCAAGAAACTCTCAATCATATTTCTCAAAAAAAGCCTTTTCACCGTTTTCTACCTTTTAATAGAATTTTATTGTCAAAACCTGAAAGGAGTTTTTTTACATATGTCAGTGATTCCAAGGATATTATTTCCAAAATTTGTGATACTTAAACCTTTCTAAATATATTGAATTTGTTCAAGACTATTAGCAATTCATTTATAAATAAGACGATTATTTAGTTGAACTGTCTGAATACTTCTAATACCTAAGCAGTCTAGATAAAGTAGCCGAGTTGCATGCACTATTATGCCGTATCTCCCCTCCCTGCCATTAGCATCATACATAAAGAAAGAAGAGTGTAAATTATTCTTTTAAAATAATGTACGCTACAGATTTTAAACGAAAATGATTTTACTATAATAATATATGAAAGCTCTTATTGAAAAACTAAAAATAAATCTTGAAGGCTTACTTATTTTCACATATACTTAAATGCATAAAATTCTATTCGGATTAATGTAAATAAATATGCAGCGAAATATTCTTGTAAGTAGTTCAAAAAACGGATAAAGAGTAAAACCAATTTGAACTTGATGTGATCTTTTACTGCAGCGGTAAAAGATGTAGCTTAAATAATGGAGTTTTGAACCTTTGGAGAGAGTTGGAGAAGTTTCATAGGGGTTTTTGAAGAGTGTTATTAAAATATTCTTCTGATAATTGTGTAACAATATGTGGCTAAAATCAACATTTTAATAATCATTTTCGAAATTTGCTATTTTTGGATATTGATTGACATTGCTAGCCAGTTATAGATTCCAATGATCTCAATAAAAACTAACTTATAAGGGCCCTTGCTATTTTAAAAATCATATGTTCATAATTTCGTTGTACAGCATTTTAGAAGAATTAAATGCACACTTCTATGGTTATATAAACAGTTTAAATGCGTTTTTGTAGTGAAACAAAATATGCAGATTTTTGCATACTTTATAAAAGTATATTTAATATAGAAAGTATCTTAAACCAAATACAAATTCTTCCGAATGCTTTTCTTTTTTTCTAGTAAAGCAATTTTTTTCTGATGCTTTTTTATAAATACTTGGAAAAATATTCATTTATACACTCACGTCCTTTTACAGTCTATGCTCAAATGCTAAGTTATGAAACGAAAAGAAACAAAATTTATGTTGGAAAAATGTTATACTATGCTCAAAGCACTATTTATTATTTATTTTCGGAAAAAAGTAAAAAAATATATAAATCATAGACATTTTTTAAGGTATGTGAAATAATATGTTGCTTAGAGATTTGTTTACTGAACGAAGCTCTGATTTAGTGCTCAGTTAGTAAGAAAACTGACTTTTTTTAGAAAAAGAATGAATTTAAAAACCATATTCTTCAGGGTTGCAATAAGTGCTCGAAAAAAAATCATGGTATTTTTTTATCATTCTTATAAAATAGAATTTTTAAGTCTGTAATATAAATCTGCAGTCTGTCATTTGCCTTCAATATAAGCTCTTGCAGTTGCGCCCCATTTACCTTTTACCGGATGCAAGTGGTAAATGCAAGGTAACTACTCAAAAGTTATTCCAAAAGGTCAAAATTAATCCATTTGACATTATAGTAGGAACAGGAGAATTGTCCTATTGAAACTTAAGGAATGGATTGTATTGTGATTGCAAAAGAAAATATTATTCAAGCAGATGTTGGTAATCTCTAATATTGAAACATCTATTGATAACTGCTCCATTAGCTATATCTATATATTAGAATCCAATCTATATTATAATTGAATCACCACCAGCTTTCCTATTTGATATTATCACTTTAACCTTTTGTAAATCTTATTATGATAGTTTTGAGGACATTTATACTTTTTATAATATTCTTTGAGATTATCTCTTTATTCTTGTGCCGATCCCATTATAGAAGTCTTGTTGATAAGAATGTTTATCATAATAATATGGCAAAAACCATGTATTAGGAGAATAAAATCTCTGAGATTAGCACTATTTATTGAAATTGAGCCAAAATTTTAATATTCCGTTATATGTACGGGATTATAATATTTGGTGACTGTTTCAACGTGAGCTTTGACGGCATAAGATAACATTTTGTATATTATATTGATATTTATAAATTAAATTTCCGACATTTATAATGATATTAATGACATTTATAATTAAATTTAATACAATGTTTCTCAAATAATTTTCAAGAACCTAGATTACTGTGACTCTTTTTTTCAAGATTGCAATTGCAAAATATGAGCGTTCAAACGGATTAAATTTAAATGAGATTATTCTTGTGTTCTATGAAGATCTTTAGATAGAAATAACCTTCATAGACCTTGGCGGTGAAAATTTTATTTTAGTATATATATAGCTATGTGGAAAGCAGTCATCTCTATGTTTAGCTTCTATTTTGTAAGCAAAATGGTATTGATGAAATCATTTTTCTAAATGGGGAATTTTGAATTAGCTTCAGAAGCAAATTTCTTATTTTAGGCTTAGCAGCACCAAAGATTTTAAATGTTTTTTTCCCTACTTTATTGCGTAACAAGAAAATAAAATAAATGAGTAAAACGCAAGAAAATAAATGATTATTTAGTGCTTCACTAGTAAGGGCATATGAAATAAACGGATAGTTTCTAACTTTACACTATTTCATTCACTAAATTAGCAAGACTTGAACTTCCATCAAAATGAAATCTTACATGAAAAGAAAATATAGATAACTGACATTAATTTGAAAATTACAAAACATTACTAATTTTACAAAATAATATACATAGATAGTAAAAATATATAGAGATAAAATAAATAACGATTTATATGGTATAAAAAATAGTTTGATACAATCGGTTCTACTACTTCATTTAATTATCCATCCAGGTTGAATTTCTATTCATTTCTGAATCACGTTCCGTTCTAGGGCATTTTTTCCATGTGATTTTCAGGCACATTACGTTTTACTTTTCTGACAATTTCAGAGTAATATTTTGTCTTCAAGTGAAAAATATTGCTGAAATTCTGTAATGAAAAAATGAGCCAAAGATTTAGATTTTAAAGAGTTTAATCGACGAACCAAAGTGTGTAAATTGAACAAATGCTTTTGCTACAATATTTTTTTAATAATATTTATAACATTGTTATTATTGTTTATCACAATATTTAATATAATAAATATAGGTGATGTGACCTATTTAAAAGCTAATTGCGAAAATGTCAGATTCTATACTCTATTCGATTTTCTACATTAGAAGAATATTCTTTTCGATTTTCAACACTTATTTAAATTTGTCTCTACCATGTTCTAACAAAAGACTGAGCAATGATCCATTCAGTGGATCCATTTACGTGATGCTCAAATCTGTTTTAAATTTTCTAAAGCTGCTAGCATTATATAACAGAAAGATTCAAACTACGGTATTTACACTAACTTTATGATTAAAAAATACTTTGGTAATTTTAAAGGCTGATATATCTTTCAAAAGAGGTCTCAAAATAAAAATTTGCATTAAATAAGAATATTTTTTTTTAAATCTATGCTTTAATATTTAAGTGAAATAAAAAATGTTAATTACACTACAATGGAATCCCTTTTTGAGATTCCAATATTTCTTTTAAATTTGAAAAGCATTCATTTTTGCTATATTATTTGAAATCAGTTTTTGAAAAAAAAGCTTTTATAAATTAATATATAATAAATAAAAATAAAAAAGAATCTCGATCAAGTGACAGCTTATTAAAAATACATTTGTTAAGTTTTATTCTATTAAATTAACTAGATTTTGTTTTTTATGTTTTTTAAGGTCAATAATCGATTAAAACGGGTACAAATAACAAACTTATCGAAAAGGATTTTAAATTAACTGTTCGGACAGCCTTTCCTTATTTCATTCCACGCCTGTAGGTAACAAAAATTATTTGGTTCCTTTAGTTTTAATTAAAATTTATCTCAGATATTCCAACTTTTTAATAACTTGCATATATTTCGTTCCTCCAATTTCTTAAAGTTTTTAATTGCTAGATTCTTTAGGGAGATCATTTCTACCATTTTAACATTAATATGTTAATTATTAAGAAATAAATGCATTTTAGAGTGATACCAAAATATTTATTTTACTGACTGGCAATATTCAACGAAATTTTTCAATTTATACTTTTTCTGTTTTCTGAATATGTAAATACGTTATATAAATTGGTTAATGTATCTTAAATATTGATTAAACTTATGAAAAATTTTAAAAAGTTAAATTAGATTAATTTAACGCATACTATTTAAATTATGATTCGCTTAATATCTTCAGAGGTGCAAAAATGTTTTTAATATTTATTACAAACTATTAACGAAGCATTAAAATATTTAACTTTTGCATTTTATTCTTTCATCTGCAAGTTAAAAATAATTAAAAGAAAATGAATAATTCTTTAAAAAATTTTATAATATCAGTTTGCTTTAAGGTATAAGAAAGTTGTAAATGTCTTCAAACGTTTTTTATATTAAAATATTGTAAGGAAATAAAACATACATTTTTATTTGTAAAGATACAAAGTGCTTTTTTAAAATCTTTCAAAGACTTGTTTTATTTAATGCAAAATTATGTAAAAAAAGAGCAAATTGTTTGAATGAATTTCATTTTTTTTCAGACACCCATAAACTATAAGGACAAAACGATAACCTAAGGAAAAGTTTATCATATTTACGTCCTCCCCAAAAAGAATTTTCAGAGTACATAGGAAAAAATTCGTTCTGGTTTCCAGCGTTGCCTGAAGTTCAATTTGCAACGTTGAAAGTTTGTTTTTGGCTGTCAGAAACAGAAGGTTGAATTTTCCCTAAAAATGTTGGAACGAAGTTCTTGTGTTCTGAAAATAATAATAGTTTAATACATATGTTTTTCGCTTGGCTACCGAAAAAAAGGTTAGTGATTATCTCTGAATAAACATTGTCAAAAGTTGAAGTTCTCACTTAAACTTTTCCGTAATATCATTGATATCAGATTTCATATATTTTACTATCAAATAATATCCTACATAGTATTACAATAAAAATGCAAAGTGACTAATAATAATATTAGATATATGAAAGGTCAATAATATGAGATTAATTTAATTAAAATTTTATTACGCAGGATTTAAGAGAAAAAAAAATATATCATTTTTGTAGTCAATTTTATATATCGATTAAAAGGAATTAAAGTTATTGATTATCTCTGAATAAATTGATGATTATCTCTGAATAAATTGATGATTATCTCTGAATAAATTAATAACTACAATATTCGTTAAAAGTTTTACACCATATCAGTGATATTAGATTTCAAGGCTTTTATTGTAAAATAATGCCCGTAACATCTTACAATAAACATGCAACTTAACAAATAATATGAGGTATATTTAAATAAAACAGAACATCAGCTAATCAAAAAATTAAATTGATGCGATAACACACACACACACACACACACACACACACACACACACACACACACACACACACACACACACACACACACACACACACACACACATATATATATATATATATGTGTGTGTGTGTGTGTGTGTGTGTGTAGGAATTGGGTGGGACAGAATGCCCATCCAACCACATTTAGTTCAGTGTCTAGGGTCACTGAATGAAGAAAAAGATGCTTTTGAATATGAAAGCTATTTATTTACAGTAAAGAAAAAGACATTTAGAATTACGACAGGACTATTTACAATAGAGAGAAGAAAAAGTATCACCCATAGATGCCACCAAGAGTCAACAATTGTTTCATGGAGAAACTACGTTACGTTTTTACAAGATGCATGATCGGAAATGATACGACCCTCTCTGGTCCCCGTCCGGCGAGCGAATGCCCAGTTCGCTTTTTCTCAAATTCTGACGTCACACGCGTTGGGTTGAGGTTCAGCGATATTTGTGATACCCGTGGCGACATCTATTGCAACAAATTGGAAAAATATTTAGCAGCAATGGCCTGATTAAATCTCTACAACTCGGCCAATCCTGATAGAACGATGACCTCATCGTTCTTTACATACTGACATTCAAGGCTGATATTAAATCAAACTCGGCAAAAATGTTACAAAAATCAATAAATCTAAAATTCGCTCTATATCAATTTTTATACTGGGTATGATATACTGGACCCATAAATAAAAAAGACGATAAATAATCAGCCAATAAATTTTTAAATCACGATAAATAATCAGCCATAAAAATGGGTAGGGAGCATTAGACCTAAAAGCCAAAAATAACATCATTTAAAATAGCAATAAATACTGTTTGTCTCCCCTCCTACTCATTGGAAGGGAAGTGTTGAAGTGGAAGCTTTATAAGCCAGGTAACAACCTCAAGACTGAGTGATCACTTTTGTCTTGTGGTCATGTTATCTAGCTACGAACCCTATCGTTGCAAGTTTGATCCTCACTAACACTAATATCAACAAATCTGCTTCGCAAAATTTCACAACTTTATGAAATATAATCAATTCACACACACACACACACACATATATATATATGTGTGTGTGTGTGTGTAAATTATTTAAAATATGTGATAGTAATGCCAGGAATACAACATTTCTTCACAAAATTTTAATTACTTTGCTTCAAATATATATTTCAGAAGTAAATAATAAACTTAGTTTACCATTTTAAAATGTCCCAAGAGCGCCTTATCTCCTAATGCATCACTCAGAACTTGAATTTTTTATTAGCTTGAATTTCTGACTTTTTATGATTATATTTCATAAAGCTGCGAAATTTTGCGAAGCAGATTTGTTGCTATTATTGTTAGTGAGGATCAAACTTGCAACGATAGGGTTCGTTGCTAGATAACATGACCACAAGACAAAAGTGATCACTCAGTCTTGAGGTTGTTATCTGGCTTATAAAGCTTCCGCTACAACACTTTCCTTCCAATGAGTAGGAGGGAAGACAAACAATATTTATTGCTATTTTAAATGATGTTATTTTTGGCTTTTTGGTCTAATGCTCCCTACCCATTTTTATGGCTGATTATTTATCGTGATTTAAAAATTTATTGGCTGATTATTTATCGCCTTTTTTATTTATGGGGGGATTATTCATTGCCAAATTTATTTTTGTCTCAGGTAGAGTTCGCCATAACTACTGCACTAAGGTTGCGTTTTTTATTTAGTTCGTAACTTATAAGGGTTCGTAGTCAGATACATTACCAAAAGACAGAAGTGATCGCACCATCTTAAAGTTGTTAACTGTCTTATAACGCTTCCATTACAGATTTGTTCATCAACATATAAATACTGATAAAGAGCAAATTTTTTATAGATTTTATAAAAATTTTCAATGAAATATCAGATTTTGAATAGACTATCACGATCAAGATGGGTTGCAGGGAAGTTTCCATTATTTCTTTGAAATGAAAAAATCCCCAAAATCGTTCAATCTTATTCACAGCCATAGCTCATTGACATATTGGGACATCAATAATATTAGAACAAGAAATGAAAACAGAATAGTGTATCCAGATCTCAAATTTCTTGTGGCATGATTTCAGTAGTTTTTGACTCCTGGAAGATGAATTACCGACATGAAATAATAAGGCCAACAGACTGTTGAACATTAATGTTGTTAAAACAAATGATGCTTCGAGATTTTTCTGTAAATTTGCTTCATTTTTAATCATTTCAAATATTTCGTTAGGAAAAAGAAATCTAAACAAATTTGTGTTTCTAGATCTAAATTTCTTTGGTAATTTAGAGTCGCCTAAGAATAGAAGTTGTAAGTCGATCAAAATAAAATTTATTTTTCTATACAAAATGTCTGCTTCTTCTCCGACTCCTATTAAGTTACATGAACAAGCATCATTTATGATATATGTCTATGTCTAAAGAAATGCCTTAGAAAACTTTCATCTGAACAAGGAACATTTTCTAGTATGCTAGAATTTGTAACCGATATGATAGGAATATTGATCAGTGAATCTTGTTGACATTTTCTATTACTATCATCTGAATGGCTATTTGCGGAATCACTTTCATCAGTTTCTTTAGAATAGACAGGAGTGATAAAATTTGAATGCCTCCGGTTATTGTAATCTGATATTACCGGTTTATCTTCACTGTTTGACTTTTAAATAATTCTGCATTTCTTGAAGAGTATGACGTCTATTCCTAAATGCTGTTTATAAAAAATAAATATTTGTCACATTTAGAATAAATTTAAGAATAAAATCAATGAATAACATTATTAGTATGAAATAAAATTTAATTTTTTTTACCATTTAATAAGCTTTTTGAAAATGTTTTATGTTTGTAATTCTCAGCTATCCTTAAATAAATATTTCCAATTTTATTTTATTTGCATTTATGCTTAAGTAAAAAATAATTCAAGTATGAATATATATACGATATATATGAATCAGAATAGTTTTTCTCTTTAAAAATAATATAAAAATATACATAAATCATAATACGAATGTATTTAATATATTTTGTAGGTTTGTTCATGAATATTTTAAAAACTTTTTACTTCCATATACATTTAATACGTAATTTTATAATTTATGCAATACATTTATGTAATTTTATAAATGCATTTTATAATACATTTATGTAGTTTTATAATTTCTTGTATATAAACAAAAAATATGTGCTCTATGTTTATTTAAGAAATACTAAAATAAGACGGTCCTTTTTTTTCTCTTTTTAAAATATTGCACAGAAATCAATGCAAATCATATGATGCATAGAATAGAATTTATCACGTGTTTAAGAAAGAATATTGTCAAAATCTTTAAATGAAAGAAAGCAATTACATATTGTTTAAATGCACCAAGAGAAAAATGACATAGTTCTAATAGTTTTTTTTAAGTTTTCCCCTTAGCCATTTTGACACAAAGAATTAGAACTTATCTTCCAGAAAATAGTGCTTTCGTTCAGATTATTATTTTGAATGGATCCTAACTGCTAAACTGTCCTATAATCAGCAGTATTGTCAAGAAAAAGCGTATGGGGATATTTATCTTAACTGAAATTTTGTAATTAAAAATAACCTCAGTATTGTGAACCGTTAGAGATTATATGAAGAAGGAACATCAGCTACAGTATGCCAAAATTGCAAAAACTAGTGAAATAGGTTGAAACAGACTTGTGAGAAAGATAGTGGCTCTTTGAATATGTTGCTGATTTTAAACATCGTGACATAAATTGTAAAGCTTCTTTGAATTTTGTCCAAAGTTTTATTTTGCGATAGCTTTCGAACTTTTAGAAATGCAGAGGAACATTGATGATACATCTAAAATTCATGATTTTTTCAAACTCTTGATTATGTAAAACTTTTGGAACTCTATACAGTGGTTATGGGTATGAAAATCTGTCGGTATTTTTACCTACAGAAAATGTGTAGTGATATTTTTGATATTTTTTAAATAGTGACAAGTAGGGTGTTAGTAAACATGGATGACTGATTTAGGAGTTCAGACCTTGACGTAGTTTAAATTGTGAATGAATCTGAGACACTAGAATTTTAATTTTTCATTATTATTTTAAATATATATATGTGGATGTTTTTATACCTCTTTCATGATATTTGCAGCTGTTTATGTATAATATGAGGAGATAATTATAGATCTTTAAGCGAATAATAATGTCTTCTAAGCCTTTTATAAAAATGCCAGGGTTTTTCATCATTTTATAAAAAACTGATTAAATTCACTCATCATTTTACTCACGATGAATGTAAACTGTGTTTCTTTAGAATATATCAGTGTATAAAATTCCAGTCTAAACTCTACATTAATGAAAGTAAATATTTTGCGTTATCATCCAATATTTGACAAGCCTACATTATTTTTAATTTTTTTATAATAAATGCTTTTAAATTAATTTTTAATTTACTGTTTTGTTGAGAGAGTTATTATTAGTTTTTTGCTTTCACTTTCTTATACATATGTATTTTTTGAAGTTACTTTTCACGATACTCAACGTTACAAAATAAAGTCGATAAAAAAGCCTTAGGCAATTTTAACTCACTGGGAATGTAATCCAAATATGTACTAGGCATCTCTAACTCTGTATACGAAGTGAGATCCTCAGAGATTTTATTTATGAATAAAATGTAAATATTTTAAACACGGTTGCTTCGTATTTTTATGAAAATTCTTTTTAAGAAATATCTATTAATAACAGTGGATGTATTTCCATTCAAATAGCCTGGAGATTATTTCCTTCACAAAATGCGTGTTATTTGAAACTTTTGCACTCATTTTAGCTTTAAATAAATAGATTTACTGTAGTTTTTTTAAGAATGTGCGAAAATATTCTACACTCGTACGTAGGAATATGACATAATTTGATATTTTTGCCGATAAAATCCATATCAAGGGTTTTTTGCTACTGCAAGCATGTAAAATCTGACCAGGTTAGTTAATTTTCTTTCGCAGATTTACAAGTATAAAACGAAAATGGTAATATTCACTTTTATTGTTATATGGGTAGTTAAATGAAATAGTACAAGTTGATTTTTTTTAAAATCTCACTATAACTGAATGTGGATATTTTTGCACATTTTCTGCAACATATCTACAGTAATCGCCAAAAATACTCATCTTTGGATTTTTTATTAATTTGACATTTTGAACTTAAAGTTAGTAAAAAATATTGTTATAAGTAAGATAATATTGATCTTTTTGCTATAAAAATTCTTGATAGAGTAGTGCATTTGATATTTCTTTCTTTCTTAAGTGATTATTTTACCTTTTTAAAACAAGTATGAAAAATAGAGCAGTGTGTTAACATAATCCATTATAGCTTATCTAAGCAAGACCTATTAAATTACATAATTAAAATTCATTTCACCGATCTCATATAAATTTATTTTCACATTGATTGGAAGAAAAATTATAACACAATTTGTTTTGGGGAGTGGTTATATTTACTTATACGTAGCACTTGACTGGTGAAATAAAGATTTTGAATAATATAATATGAAAGATAATATATTATATGAGTATAGAGAGGAATATTATGTGAATGATGACTATAATAATGAATGGTATATTTGTATGAAAAATACATGAATGATGAATTATACGAATCATATCCATTCTTCGAACCACAAATTTCGGGTCCAATGAATAGTTTGATTTTTAGTAAAATCTTTGAATTATATTAAAAACTCTCATTTCAATTATTTGTTGCAATATAATCACCTCAAAGGACTTTCTTATTAAAACTGTTACTCTTTAAGAAATAGATCTCAGTTTCTTTTAATTATTTAACGAGACGAAGACTCTGAGAAGAAGAGGACTGACATATAATTTCCATTATTTTCAATCAATTTTCCTATGAGTTCGCCATTTATTTATGATTCCTTGAGTAAAATAAAAACAATATATTATTCCAGATTATATTCCTCTCTCCATCAAATATGCAAAATCATTTTTGCAAATTCATATTGCATGCTTTTTTTTTAACATACATTATTTTTACTTTATTGTTGCTATTGGATATGATAAGAAACTAAAATAATATGCATCTAACTACTTATGTAGAATGGTATTTAATATCAAATTCAATATGCCACAAATTATTATGATTAAAAACTTTGAAAAATTTAGCTACTTTAAAGTGCGTCCATATCTTCAAAATATTAGTTTTTAATTGCAGCTTCAGGAAACTGGGAACCTTTTTAGAAATATCTTATAGATTAAGGATATAAACTGTTCTTCAAAAATTTTGAATTTATAAACAAAGTCACTTAGATTTTTCTCGAATCATTTTTGAGTCACATTGAGGTAAATGAATACTCAATTTTATATTATGATATTTAAAAATATTAAGCATTTGCAATCATATTACATCTTGATTTTGGGTCGTAATGTAATTTAAAGTTGTTATTTATACTGAAAAATACCATGCAGTTTTTCAGATTTTGAAATGATTTAATATTTAATAATTTTTATTCTTGTAATTATATTTAATTACATAATTAATTGCATTATGCATGCATTGTGTTAATTTACATTATTCATTATTAAAGTTATGTGTTTTAACTTTTAGCAAATCTATTTATATTGACTTAACAGAATTCATCGATTTCTTAGAATAATGAAATATGTTCAAGTATAAAAATTATTACTGATGATTTCTTAGAAAAAATATCTAATAAGTAATATTTTGATATGTGCACATAATTTCTAAACATGGCTGTTTATATTTTTCACAGTTCAAGATGAGATCTCATAAGTTTCGAAAACTTTAATTTGCAAACCATTTCAATAAAGATAAGTATTTAAATGTCTAAATCATTAATTAATTAAAAAGGAAAGCAATTAGGAAATTGAAAAGAATTCAAAAGACACTTATCTGAATAAAAATATAAATAGATCAATATTAATTTAAAATTCCTTTTTTAATAGAGAATCGCTCTCAGAATTGCAATCTAATTTCAATCAATTAAATTTCTTTTTAAAAAATCCGATTTATTTGTAAATAATTTAGCAAAGGAAACTTTCTAATGGATTTTTTCTATTTTTCTGTTTCCTCAGATATAAAAATGTAAAATACGATTGCCAATCAACAGAAGCAAAATAAAGAAAAAAATATTAGCAATATCTGAAGGAATTCCCATTTTTTTACTTAATTGAAAACAAATTTTAAAAAATAACCAATATTTTACAAAGGATCATGTTTAACTAATTGTAGAAGAATGCATTTTTTTCATAAGTTTAATTACTTTTATATTTTAATACCTTAATTGAAATATTACCATAGATAATTAATTTTGAATAGAATGAAATGAAAGATTTAAAAGATTAAAAATCATTGCTTTCTATTTTCATTAATATCATGAAAATGTTATTTAAAAAATGTTTTTTTAAACCTCAAACTTGCAGCGTTATTCAGCATAAACTTAATGCTAATAGAAAATCTTAAAGGTACACATTTTAATGTTCTACTATACTGATAACTATGTACTGAAAAATACTAAAACATTTTGATAGGGATTTTAGCTTTAAAAACTCTTGCCTTTCACATATACCATTAGTAGACACAAAACAAATACAATGCATTTGATGGGGGAGTTGCTTAAAATATCTATAATTTTATATTATAACATTTATTTACAAGAGATCAAAAATAAAAAAGTATTAAATTGCTAATAAGCCCTTTGAAAACGTAGAACATTTTTTTTTATAAAATTAATTCTAAAAGCTTGAAATTATTATGATTATTTTAAATGTGCTTTTTCCATATTTTAATTTTATTCGCTAATGGAAATTATTGATATTACACAGTAAAAGAATATTCATTAATTTATTAATTAATGTTCTAAAGTTATCTCTCATTAGAAATATTATGTTTAAATATGCATTTTAAATAATATCTTCTTATGTTTTAAAGTCATAAGTATGCAATACATATTATTAATTGATATCATTCTATAATCTTTAAATTGTTTTTATAGTCTCGCTGTGTAAACGGGAGTAGAAATTGCTTATTTTGAGAATTATAATAATTAGTAAAACTTCAACTGTAATATCCTTCAATATGTACATCAAAACTCTATCGTCATCTTTTCTTCATTTTGCAATAACTACCATTTAAAATATAAACCATTTCACGTATACTTGTATTTCGTCGACAGTCTTTTAATGTATTTCTTTGAAAACAGAGATATTTTAAAAAGTAATTGCTAAATGTACTGAGCACTCAACAATGATCTGCTTTAAAAGATACCAAAACTTTTCTATCTCTAATGGAAACGCATTACTTCGTATATTGACTACAACTAAATGCTTGCATGAAACAAGTAAATATTTCAGGTGTTGTATTTCAACTGTGTACGAACTTCTTTTATATGTCTGTATCTTAGCTTCAAAACTGTCAAAAGAAAAGCCCTATTTTATTTAAGTGATTGTTGTTAAATATAGATAGAGAACTATTGAACGGAGTCGTAACTGAAGAGCAAAAGAATATGTTTTATTTAAGATACAAAAGAAAGTATATGTTTTTTTTATTATCAAAAAGTGCTTTTGTTAAATATCATCACATGCGTCATATCTCAACCTGATATTCAAGTGCATTTTTGAAATGTCAGTTGAAGAGGGAATTCCATTTAAAGATATAGCAATTTTTAAATTAAAAGAATATAGTTATTACATTTTTAGATAATAAAAATAAGTAAGTGTTTATTGAGTAAAAACCTAAATTCCAAATGAATCATAATCACAGTTTACTACCGCATCAGTGTTGTTGCTTGGAAAGTGATCCTACTTCTATCATGGTGAATGCATAATTAGGAAGAAATCCTTAAAAAAGTAAGCTAATCATTATCATTAATAATAAACTTTCGTCTCTTTTTGTGCAATGTTTAATCTATCTTTATAATAATGTTACTTTATATCAGAAATACTTTAAATGAGTGCATTAAACTAATATAGATTTAAACTTGACCTTTAATTTGAATATATTATCGGTTTTATTATTGCATTTGTTTATTTTTCTCTACGATGGTATAAGAAAGTAACAAATCCGTGTCTCTGTGCAATTATATGGCTTGTGTCGTGGTATCTTAAGCTTGTTTATTAATTTCATTTAATCGATACTACTAGCAGATATTTACTTTATTTCTCCATTTGTCTTTTAAATCATTGCGTATATTAAGGTTTGAAGCTAAAGAAAAGTTTTTTTCTTTTTCTTTTCTTTCCGTTTATGATATATTTCAAAAGATGGATAAGATTTATATTTTCAACAAATTTCTATGTATGGTGAAGAAAAAAATTGTTTCAAACTGTGGTGAATCTGGTGTAGTTGACTATAATTGAAATATTTTGGATTTAAATAATTTCCTTGTTATGCTACTTTAAAAAAGTGTCTTAGCATCTGCATTTCTCACAATTTTCTTCAGTAAAGAAGGTGCGAAATGATATCACTCTTCATTTATTGGTACAAAAATTTAAACTCCATATTGCTCTTCAGCGTAAACCATTATAACTTAAATAGTATGAGAATTTTCAGATCATGTCACTTATCTTCTAGCATATGCTATAAATCTGAAAGGAACAGAAACATGAAAGGCATGAGGATAGCATTGCAGGATGAAAAATTATTGACATTTATATTCTTTTCCCAACAATTGAATAGATTGAAGAGTAAGTATATGAAATTATTTTAATCGTAAGATTTGCTTTAGGAAAAATTAATAAATGATTTCAGATGCTTGGAATTTCAACACAAATTTTTTTACATTCATTGTATGTGTGTGAAACTATCCAAAACTCTGGAAGAATCCTGATATGTCTTGGAGTATCACAGCAGGTGTAGATATACAAGTGTTAAAGTATTTAACGAATTGATGTTCCTTACATTCTGCATTTATACATCACCAGAAAGAACAAAAATATGTATATACAATGAGAAGCTGTAATACTTCTTAGAAAGCACTTTTCTTGTATTTTGTATTAGAATAATAAAATAATTTTAAATTTCATACCTCAGATTAAAAAAAAATCCCATAGTTAAATATTGATTTTAAAATGTTGAAATTGAATTTAACTTGAGATTGAAAACTACAAGGTATTATGTTAATTAGTACTATAAGATTTTTATTCCATATTTCGATTGGGATTCACTTAAAGAATTAATTTTTTTTAGTTAAAGATGTAAAAAATATCGAATTTTTTTACAGATAGTGTTTTGGTTACTTGCTTACACTTGCTTGAGACTGAAGATGAAAAAAATGTAAAAAATATCGATTTTTTTTTACAGAAAATGTTCTACTCACTTGCTTGCTTGATAGAACATATAGTGATAAAATTTGTTTCTTCCAGGAAATTGCTGGTGTAATGAGAATAAAATGAGATTCTTTTTGACATTTTTCGAATCTTGATTGAAACGTTCTTATCTCAAATAAGCAGTTCGGAATAGAACCATGGTCAATGAACCTTCAACAGATAGCAATTTTCTCAAGTCTCTGACATTTAAAATAACAAATGATCTTAATAGTTAAGATATGAAAGATGAGATTGTTATGCAATCTTCTGCGTTATTTATGTTTTGATTAAATAATGACATGGCTGTCATTTCTATTTTGGTAAAGATGTTATATTTGTGATATCTTTCGAAAAAAAAGACATATTTCAGAATTATAAATTGCTTTTTTAGCTTAAAAATATTTTCGAATTTTCACTAAAACAAAAATTCCGATTAAAATAGTTTGGAACAACAATTTGGTTGAATAACAATTTATAATACATTTATGAAATGTTTGATTAAGTTTAATATAATAGATTATAATTCAAATAATTGTTAATCTCTAAGCAATACATATTTATTGACAAAAGAAACTATAATATAGAATTATAAATGCCCACATAAATTCAAGTTTTTTATTCTATTTAGTTATAAAAGAAAATATTTGGATACATAAAATCAATGTGTGAATTAAAGTGTTATTTTCATTAGAAATATATATGTATGTTATTAATTTCAGTTTTATGGAATTCAGCATAATTTAGATTATTAAAAAACCTCACAATAAAGTAAAATCAGTCTATACCAATGCGGAATCATCATACTCCAGCATAATTGAGAAAAAAGTGATAATCTTGCCTAAGTTTCATAAATTTTTAAATAGCAATTGCATAGTCTGACTTGAGCAAATTACAGCTGTTGTTTAAAGTAATAGAAAAGAATGCATCCAACTTTTAAAGTTTGACCAGACAGTCCGACAAAGTAAGGCTTCCAATTTAACTGCTAGAAACCTTAAAAGTTAGCCAGAAATAATTATATTCATCGATAATTTTAAAGGAAGGAACACAGTAAATTGGGATAATTAGGTAAGACTTTCAGAAATAACCCTCTTATTCAGCTTAAAATGGTAATATGAGGTGGGCTATTTAAAATGGGAAAAATCGTTTCAGTCACATCAAAAATAAATATTACATTGAAAATTAGCGAAGAAAACACGCACACACACACACACACACACACACGCACACGCACGCACGCACACACACACACACACACACACACACACACACACACACACACAC
>JAPMOQ010048161.1:908422-919239 GCA_026543055.1 Argiope trifasciata
CACACACACACACACACACACACACACATATATATATATATATATATATATAATATGTGTGTGTCTGTAAAAGATGTGTTGTTTCACCTAAAGTGCATTTAGTAATAAGAACCATCATTTTCCTGCGAAAGATGTTAAATATAGGATAAAGTCATATTTCAATTTTAACGTGTCTGTATGAGCAGTTAATAGAAATATTTTAGTAACTTTTAACACGTATCATAAAAGTTTCAAAAATTATTATTTGCATTGGTACAGTTTTTCAGGTAAGAAATTCTCAAAGCTATTTATCTGGTTTTTATCCCAAAAAGTTTATTTCGAAAATTTGTCTAACATTAGAGTAAAATTGTTAAAAATATTTTGAAATTAAAAGGAACTTAACATTCCATTTCTCTGTAAATTCTTTATGGAACAAAACTGAAACAAAGTTTAACTGTCTTTATATGAGCATGTGTTTTTATTGAGTATTGTTTCATTTTTTTATTATTCTTTTCGTAAAACGATAAGTTTCCTAAGTTCGGAGAAATAAGACATTTCATGTATCACCATTCTTGTTTTTATCTCATGATGGATAATTTGACACATTACTGTTCTGTAAAGAAGAGTAAACACAAAATTCTTTTCGCTATTTCAAAACTCTTTTTGCTACATTGCTAAAAACCTTCAACCGTTTTTCCAAATGATAGGTGGAAAAGTTATTGAATGCTAGAAGTATTTTTTTTTAAAGCAAAATCATGATGACGCATATATTCTATAAAGAAAGGATAAATTGGTTTTATAGAAAAATAATTATTGAATAAAATAATTCCGTTCAGTAAATTAATGAGATAAACTGTAGATAGAAATTTGATGGCTAGATTTCTATGAGAAATGCAATTATATTTTTTTCAGGTAATCCAAATTTCTATGTACAGTTCCAAAAATTCAAGAAAAAGAAGGAATTTTAATAGAAAAATACAGGAATGGGAAATTGAATGATCTGTCAAACGATTTAAAATAAACCTTTTGATGTATATTTTTATTTTCTGTGTAAGCTTTAAAGCTTTACTTTCTCGACAATTAAAACTAACAAAGTTATAAAGATTTGAATGTCATTTATTGCTGCCATTTAAATGACTGTCTGAAGTTAACTCTTTTAATGGGTTATATCAACGGCACTGTTCATTAATAAATAAGTAAATTTTGGGTTTATTTCAATTACGTGACATCAAGAGACATCAGAAAACTTTGAAACGACTCCAATTACATCATCTTACGAGTATTTTCTAATTTATATATTTGATTAAAGTAAATATATCTTAAATGCATGAAGACATCGAGCGAGGTTTTGACTTTAGTACTATTATTTATGGAAACATGAGGAAAATTCAATGTTTGTAAATGACATTTTAAGGACTTAAGCATGTTAATTTACTGGTTAACGAATGTTTATGGTAAAACAGCAGTCCTTAATATACGGAATACTTTGAATTCCTCTTAACAAAAAATAACAGAATATATGTATATTTGTCTGTCACTGTTAGGAAAGACCATTTAATCTAGAGTAACAAATCGGGCATATATATCTGCTTGGGATATACATCCTACATTTAATCAACCAAATAATATATCTACAATCAATATTTCTTGTGAACTAGAGACTAACCTGTAGCTCTTAGTGTAACCTTTATTATCATGTGAGAACATGATCCTGTTTTGGTTAGAAGGCCTTGAATAAGTACAGGTGACAAATAATTGAAGCTCGAAATCGCTTAGGCAACGAATAAGGCATGAATAGCATTATTCATCAACATCTATTAATCGTATATATTTATTTACTTGCTTTTACTTACCAGTATTGCACTATTATTATGCATGCACCTTTGACAGTAGATGCGTTTTAAAAAGGTTGACTTAGAACTATGACATCATAGCTATTATGTTCATAATATGTAATTTTTTTGGAGGAAATTAAATGAATTAATTTTTAATATATGTTCAAAAAAGATTTCACTCGCGTTTAATAACAGCTTTGATAAAAGTGTTCCTTCTTTGCCCCAATGAGGAAATATTATTAAAAACCCTAATAATATGCATATTCAAATAAGTAGATATATGAATGTTTTGAGTAGAAAATTGAAGATTATATTAATTGAAACATTTTTATTCGATTACATTTTATCTTCTACGCAATGCACAACTATTTTATTTGAGCCATTATCTGATTAGTGGGAGGAGTCTGTTTTGCAACGGAATGACAGTGGTTTCAGCATGACGGAGTACCAATTCATTTATTTTCAGGACGCGTGTCCTTGGTCTTCCTAAAATGCATTCTGTGTAGTGATTGAATGTACAAACCTGGACAATGAAGCTCACAATCCGCAAAGCTCCATTTTCTTGCTCTGGTCGAAAATTATTTTGTCCATTCATAGATTAGTTGCAAAGTATGATGTTAACTCATATTATCATGTTTCTTAATTATTTATCAGAATATGTGTCCGCCTTCGTTAGTTGTTACGTAGTTAAAAATATGTCGAGTATTACTGTTTCATGACAAAAAATAAAAGATGAAATACAAAAACTGAATCACAATTGCAGATTTTGAAGATATAAGAATAAAAAAAAGAAGAAGATTTTTTTTGATAGAACTATTCAGATTTAATGTACATGCACTGAAAACATTTTGTTCTTTTGAAATTATTTTGTTAAAAATTTAAATCAAAACTAATAATTAAAAGCGATTTATAAACAACTAACGGCCTTTGGCGACCAGCTGGTTCGTCATGAGTAATGCATTCTAAAATTTTCAATTAAGACACATATTCATTAACCTTGAAGTAATTCCGGGCATTGATTGGCCTGAAATTAAAAAATGTTTTTTCCGTGATTTTGCCAAAATATTAAATACGTTTTTTTTTTAAAAAAAAAGCAAAAAAGGAACAAAAAAATTATTGAATAAATGATTTAGATGTTGTAAACGATTATAGAAACCTTCGCTTTGCATTTATTTTTTTAGAAAATATCCCATTTTATGTTTCTTTTATTTAATCCAGTCACGTGCTAAAAGTTGCATTTCTTTAGACTTGATTTACGATGTTAGATGTTTTTTTTTTAATTTGAATTTCCGTCATTGTTTTCTTTTATTTTATCCAGTCACGTGCTAGAAAAACATGGTTAAAATATTTCTTTAAAAATTCATTAAAAATAGAGACTTCAGTTATACATTAAAACACTGATACCATTAGAAAGCTAATTTTTTAATCTTTAAATTGATGTAAAACTCATGTTTGTACAATAATATTTTCGGAAGTTTTAGCAGAAAAACGTCCGAATTTCGCTTAACTTTTAATTAATTCAAATTCTAATTAAAAATTCGAAAAAAGGGCTCCAAGGTGCACATTTCCAACCTCCAAGGTATGCATGTATCAAATTTGGTAACTGTAGGCCCAACGGTTTGACCTGTAGAGCGCCAACACACACACACACGCGCACACACACACATTGAGCTTTATTATAAGTATAGATAGTGATTCACTAACAAAAAATACAGTGGCTAATTTTTACTTATAATATTGATGAATGTGTGTTAAATGTGCATCTTGTCTCTTTAAAGACCAGAACATTTGATTTACATATACCAAACTTCACATTTGTATACTTTGAAGAGTAGGATAAGAGTTTATTTTGAAATTTTATAGAATTTCAATTTATCAAAAATTCAGTTGAATTTAACCTGTTTTCCGTATAGCTTCCGAAAATTTTCTTTTTAATAACGCTTATTTAATAACCATGGTAATATTTGCTGAACTGTAGAATTTTCTTAAAAAATAAGATGTTTTCTGATTTCCAACAAAAGAGAATATTTTTTACTCTGAAATCCAAGCTACTACCATCTTTTTCATCAAATACTATATAAAGGGATTTTCTTTAATATCTATGTTAGTGTAGAATAAAAGACATAAAAATGAAGCCACACTATATCATTATATCAGAATATCATTTTATCAAGCGCATAAGGACGCTGGATCATCAAATACACTGACTTCTCTCAACAAAAGAGTGGACATTTTAATTAACGGCCATCGTTTAACTCCTTTATTGACAGAATTTCATTGACCTGGAGTTATTTTCTATGATTTTGTTTAAAAAAACATTTAATGATTGACATTCAAATAAATAAAAACATTAATTTCTTCAAAAATATTTTAAAAAATATTTTATGTCATTATGTTTTATTTTAGTTCTACTTTATTATGATAGAAAAGGCGACTAATTAAAACTGATTATCTTAATTATAAATATTTCCTGTCTAATTTAATCAAATATCCTAATTATATACAAAAACTGTCAATATTACGATAAAAATAATAAAAGGAACAACTAAATAATTTAAATTTCTTTTTGTTTGTGTTCATTTAGAGCATAGAAACAATTCTTCTGAACACTATTTAAATTTTTTCATCGCATATTCTTTTTTGATGTTTTAGAAGAATGATTTAGATTTGTTTCTAAAATAATAGAATATCTAATATAAATAAATAAAAAATTCTTAGCTATTGACTTGAAACTTACAATAATTGAAGACTTCTTTGACACATACTTCAAAATTAATACGAATTAAAATATCAATAATTTAATAGAAGTAAACTCAGGGTCTAAAAGGAAAAAAATCCAAGGACTACTCTTTATTATAAGTTTTGAAGCAAATGCTGCGAATCAGTGTTAAGTACACATTAGTTTCTAGCTTACTGGGAGTCATGCCTCTCGAGGATATACTTATTTTCCCCCCATATTTACATTGTTCATTTAGAGCATAATTTCAAACAAGGCACACAATTATATACCCAAATGAAAATATAATACTTCAATACACATTTAATTAAAAAATTTAGTTAAACATCTATCCATTACCAAAATTATCCACGTTTTTGAATGATGTTAAAAAAGGCAGCTATTTTACAAAAATCTGAAAATCTGAAAATCACCCATGGAAAAGAATTCAAAAATAAAAATAATTAAATAATCTTATTTTCTTTTATTTAGTTGTATATTTATACCAAATCCATATTAAGTCGAACAATGGGTTTACTGATTGATTGATTGGGGATTTTTGGCACAAGTTCCATTCTTGCCCACGCTGCGCCACGTCTTATGGTGTAAGGTAGAATATTTTTAATGTTTGAAGCTTCGTATAAAATTATGTATTTCCATGTGTTAATTAATGCAAACAAGATAAAAAGACAAAATGCAACATCTTTAATTGTTTTTTTAAACAAAGATGGAAATTGCTTAGGTTTAATATATAGTGAAAGTTATATAGCAATGAAAAATTTAACGATGGTTTGGCTGATTATTCCTTTCCAGCAATTCTGGGAGAGTTACATTTGATGAATGAAAAACAAATGGTGATGGTAAGAGCCAAAAGTTGGGCACTCAATCAAAATATGACAAACTGTCGATTCGGTGTGGCATAAAGAACCCATAGATGCCCTTTTTTCTAATAGTTACTTGTGGGTAATTCTAGTATAGAAACTTATACTGAATAGAAAGATATATTGAAAATAGGTATAGTGAATAGAAAATTAATTTATCACTTAATCACATTGAAATACTATTTTTAAATGATATATTAGCCTTTATTATTTCTGAATTCTTCAGATTGGGGTTTTTAAAATAAGAATAAAAAACGCACTTAACGGGAAAAAACATCAAAATATTTTGAGTAATAACTAATAAAATATAAAGTTTGTAAATACTAAAATATAAGCTTTAAAAGTAAAAGTCCGAATTAAAATATGATATAATATAACAAATTTAAAACTTCGAAACTATTTTTTTATGTATAAATTACGAAAGAATATGCTTTTATTCTTTATTGTAAATTACGTTTGGAATAAGTTTCTTTTAATAACCATTCAAATTTAGAGATGGCAGCACATATCTTTGTAGCTGTGAGGGGACAATAGCAATTATTTAAAGATGATTTTTTTTATTATTATCTCATTTACTGAAGCTAAACTTCGCTGTACAATAATTTTTTGTCTTTTTTAAGAGATGGGAGGGAAGAGGTGAGGTTTAATTTTATTTACAAATTTTAGAACTACTTTTAAATTATTTGTACACTTCATTTCGTAAAACATCAAAATAGAATATTATTCTATTTCTGATGAATTATTCAATTTTGTAATTAAGTTTATGCGCAAAGAGGTGTTGAAAATGATTGATTTCAGAGTCTATCGATTAAGAAAGATTTTATTCATGCTTTCGATTTAAAACTTCCCTTCCTTAATACTTTAGTTTTGAAAAACACAATCCGATTAAAATTCGAAAGGGTTTCCGCAATTATATTCAAAAGTTTAAAAATTACTTGGCATAATTTTTGTATCAATTTAGAATTTTAATAACTGAAATTTTTATTTTAAACAAGAGCTTTATCACTGAGGGTTCTTCTGAGGAATAAAACAGTGTGGGTTCATTTTTCTGAAGAAACTATCAGTTTTAGTTTAGTAGTTTTGTGCTGCCATCTTCAAGGAGAAAAGTTAAATATAAATGCTCTAGTGAAACGTATATTTTAAATTATTTTACCATTTTTCATTTTATGTAACTTCAAGAAAATTATGTAACAATGATCTTCATTTAGGTAATGAATTTTTTTTCAATTTATATAAGATTTATAGATATAATTTATTTTAGACTTGATAATTTTTAGGGGCAGAATTTTTGACATTTTCAAATTATAAATTCTTATCATGGAAAAAAATGTTTCCATCTGAATCCAAGGCAAAAAATTCGTCATTTTTTAATAATTTAATGTAATATTTGTTTCTTCAACATAATTTTCATTAACATTAATGAAAGTATTTTTTCACTAAATAATATAACTATATTTACAGAATATTTATTATGATGCTGTAGTATATATAATATTTATACTGTATCTAAAATATTACTATAGATTAAATATTATATGTAGGTTAATTGATGCTGCTACAATACATTATAGATTAATTTGTATTTCTACAAAATAATCTACAATGATTGCAACAATATCATTACAATATCGTGTGACAGCCAGAATACTGAGAGATATTTTAGAGACCTTAGTATATACAAATACTCAAATACTCAATGAGATACTCAAATACTCAATGATATACTCAAATACTCAATAAATACTCAAATGAGACAATACAATATTAACTGTGGAGCTAAATAATTAGTTACTGCAAAGCTAAAATAAAGTTTCAATGTTATATAAAAAAAAGTTCCATTTATCAATTACTGTAATGTTTAAAAATACAACGACAAAGAATTAAAAAGAGATTGACTAACAGTAAAATGTTAAAATGATTTTTTTTTGAAAATAAACTTGTTTTTACCAACAAATTGGAATTCTGAAAATTTATAACTTAACCGAAATCTAGCGTTTAAAGGCAAACTTTTAAAGCGAAAAAGATGGAGATATTATTGTCAGAAAATTAATTAGTAACACAATGAACAATGTACAATGTACTTAAATTCTAATGAAATAAAACAAATTTTGAAAGTGATTGAAATTTTATTTCCAATTGAGAAGGCATAAAAATATCCACGGTTTCTAAAGTTGTCATTCTGAAAAACATATAGTTTTTCTTCCTTTTTTGCAGGCTAATCAAATTATTCTTTTATTCAAATTTTATTGTTGAATAGTAAAGTAACTATATTTATATGTTTTATATTTCTAATTTAGTTTATTAAAAAACTAATTCAATAAAAACAAATATATATTTCAGTAACCCATGCCATCATTACATTTCATTCACAGCCGCATTCAAGTATATATTAATATATATGGTAATTATAATCAGAATCTATAAGATTATCTAATTAGAAAATCGTAATGAATGTTAATTTTTTTTTCATAATTCGTCAGTGATTTTTATATAAATATCATCAAATGTGATTTAAAATATTTCCCATATATAAAATTAAAAATAAATTTTAAGGCCTTTTTTATACATTGAAGATATTGATTTCAATGCACAATAATGAAAATACATGTTTTATTAATGATTAATGTAATTAATCGATTGGAAACAATAAAGTCAGATAAAGGAAATTAATCGATTTATTACTGTGACAGATAAGTAAAAATAATTGGTATATAAGGCAAATCATTTTAATGCATTGGCTGGTTGACATTAACTATAAACGATTAACTTCATTAAATGTACACATATATGCTTTGCTCACTTTTGTTCAAATAATTAATCCTTAGTTTTAGATCGAAAAGTAAAATTTATTATTTACAAAATGCCAAATATATTTACATGATGAAATGAAGAATTGTCTTAAATATTATTTTTCAAGCTGAAAGGAACAAATCACAGCGATGCACACGGAAAAACATATTTGATAGGGAAAGCGATGAAGGGAATGAAAGCGATTAATGGATAATTTGATTATGACAAATGATAATGACAAATGCTCAATGGATAATACATCACAAAAGATTTATCTTTAATAGTAATGTATTATTTTATTTCATTTATGGAATATTTAAAACCAAAATAACAATTTTTAAGAATAAATTCCCATATCAGAAAATTCTACTGTCGCAGCTGATTGCATGTTATAAAGATAGATGCTTGAAAATTGGTAAATGTATATCAGTAATTAATGGTATTGCGAAAAAAAACGATATAAAATATTTCACCACATGATTCCATAACTCTATGCTAGGATTTAACATTTACATTAACCAAACTGTGAGTATATGTTTGAATTTAATTTAAATAATTGATATTTTTTAGTACTTTTGATAATATTTAAGAAATTCAAAGTGATTTCTTTAAACCTTTGCTAGTTTATTTTTTTGCGTAGAATACGTAATTAATGATATTCATTTTATTTTTTTATAAACCATTAATGCTTGTTTGAGCTTCCACAATCTTAACTATGACTTTCTTTCATTTCAAAATTGGAAATTATGTTACGTCGGATGATTTAGTTATCATAACAATGGATTACTTTTTTTTAATATTTTAGTTGAAATTTTATTCTATGTGATACGGATCAAAGTTAACCAGATTGTCCGATAAACGTTGGATGCATTATATTGTACATACAAACTGGATGATAGATGACTTCATTGGCTCTCATCAATTTCAAAAGAAAAAAAAAGTAACGTTTTTTATTTTTTTTTTACTCATGCGCATTAATATAATCACATGAATAAAAAAATATCACATGATATCTTTACACTTGTGATAGTAGACTCCATTAATATTATGATTATTTTCTTTTCGTATTTTCCCAAAATTTTGTAAAAATATTGTGCAAACTATTTTTTTTTAATTTTAATTATTGATTTTAGTACTTGAGTAATTTTTGAAAAATTCTCGAACACCTTGTATATTTTTTAAAAACATTTTTTAATAAAATTATTACGTTATTATATAAAGCAAAAGAATGGCGATATCGCTGCTGACATTTTAATACAACCTATTTTAAAAGAAAAGACAAAAATGAAGAACTAATCTTTATATATTAGTCGGAGCAAAAGAAACTAGAGATATTTCATTTCAAGGTTTTTAAGCTGAGTAAGCATATCAATTCCCTTATGTAAAATAAAACCAAATTACTTTTAAAAGAAATGGATAGATGATTGGCTTCAATGAGGTTTTACAGCAGAGCTGTTAAGTCCGTAATGAAACACGTTTTACAATTCCCTGCAATTTAAAAAGATATAGGAAAGAAATGAGCTTTTCTAATTGCCTTCAATAAAGACAAATTCAGTATTGATTGCCACACGAACATTTAGTAGAACAAATAGTATTTTTCATTATTCTTTTTTTATGAAATTTGATACATAATATTTTATCGGTGAATTTTGAAATTTTAATGATGGTAATCTCAACTGTTTTTGAAATTTCTCAGTAATTTTGAAGAAATTATTTGGCATCAATATAATGTTATATGTAGTTATTAGTTGATTATTTAGAGAAATAATTATGCAAGGTATTTTAAACAATTATTCTTCAATTTCCTGTACATTTTGTGATTTTTATTAGTAATTGGCTCATTATTTTATTCTAAACAAATGTTTTCTATTTTTTTTAAAAAAAAGATGGGCGTTTTGAAAGATAATAACTTTTGAAATAAAAAAAAATGACTCTTAAAAATTTTTCATGAATTTCAAGCGGATAATGAGAAAAAGATATTTTCCAATCATAAGATTAGATTAATGAAAACATTAAAAATATTTGTATAACAATTAATTTTATTAACCTAAAGCCAATTTTTAGAAGTCTCCGATTTAATTTTAATACAGAACCTGAAATTATTTTCAATCAATCTCAATTTCATAAATTAAGATTGATTATTAAACATTTATTTGTAAATTCAAATATCCGGAAATATTTCAAAAATAGGATGAAAAATAAATTTTCTAATTGAAATATTGATATTAAATAAAAGTCATTTGACTAATAATTTGCTTAAATTTCTTCCTTATTATTTCGATTAGCAATGAAAATTATCGCATGCACAAATCTTTGTAATAAATATAAAATGTAATGCTTTCATAATTTTTCAAGTCAAAATGGCAAGTAAACGTCGAAATTTATGGTACGATTACGAACGTTAAAATTATGGGAAGAAGTTATGTACTTATACGGGACTAATAAATGGCACCCGTATTTACGACTTCCATTCGTCATTTATCAACATCCCGCTTCTAAGAAAACACGAGCATATAAACTGGGCTCGGCTTTAATCTGATATTGTCAGGATCTTAGAAAAATATGATTGGAATCTGCAAGATTAAAGCACATTGGCTTGTTTCTTCTAGAAAGTTA
>JAPMOQ010048161.1:919339-1008808 GCA_026543055.1 Argiope trifasciata
AATTTCAAATTTTATAAAGGAAACCACCGGAATTTTTTTTATCAATTTACTGGTTTCTGGGAGAATAAATGCATACAAAAATATTCTTTCACTATATGGGTTATGGCATTTGACTTTAAATGAAATTGTTTTCTTTGAATATAAGAGAAAGGTGTTGAATTACTTTATAAAGGATTTGAACCTTACTGTTACCTGTATACAATTGCCAGTGGATAACAATAAGCTTTTAGATTCTCGAATATATCAGGAAATACTTAAACAGTTTTCCTTGATCATTATTCATATAAAGAATACATTTGACCTCACACATTATAGTAAGCTTGTTGCCACCATTTGACGACCAACTTACCAAGCCTATATATATATATAAATATATATATATATATAAGGATCTTCTAGTAGGGAATGATTGTAAAATGCAAATTAAATCTTATAAATATTTGAAGAATTGAAAGTATTTTTCTTAAATAATTTCTACTGAAATATGCTTGAAACAGTGATTTTTTTAAATTCAAAGCCAGATAAATATGGCAGCTTATATAACAATTGATTTGAAAATCACGTAGATTCAGAAATATATCGATATTGAAGCAAGCTGGATTTCAATTTCTTTTTAAATAGTCAAGATCTCACTCTACAAGTTTTACCACTTAATAATATTATTTATTCTTTAAATATCTTAAATAAATACATTATTCAAGTAAAGTCCGACTAAATTCCATCTCATCTTATGGGATATTTCCATAATTATGATCAAATCCTTTTATTTTTTGGCTATTGTTCCTGCAATTATCATCCATTAAAATTTCTTTTCTTCCTATTTATGCAAATTTATAGTTTATATGATCAGTTTTATTCATTTCATGGAACTGTTATTGTAGGATTGTATTAAATTAACCCTGTATCACTGACTAAAATTAAAATTAGTAATTGACTAATAATTGTTTAAGTAGTATAAAATTTGAATTCTAAATTACCCAAAAGAGACTGATTGGACTTGATTTGGTTGTTTTGAGAATTATTCAATTGGTGTACATGTAATTCATATTTTATATATATATATATATATATATTCCTCTAAATTCTTCACATGTACATTTTATTTACATAATATATACGTTCTTAAATTTTATTTTAATTTAATATAACCACATATTGATTCTTAAGAAACTAAATAGAAATTTCATTTCATTCTCATTTTTTGTTTAATCTCGTATTTTCTTAGCTTATATATATATACTATATAATATACACTAAATATATTTTAGCGTTCGTATATTAAATGAATAAACTATTAGTAAACAACTTTTTTGATATTGTCCAATATTTTTCAGTGAATTTTTATTCCAAAAATATTTTGTAGGAAACATGACTCATTCATCTGTCACTTATGGCAATGTCTAAGAAGTTGACAAAAATTAAAGTTTATCGCCATTTAGACAATTTATCTTAACACTAATAAATCATCCTCCCATATGTTGTTACATCAATATAAACAACTGAAAGAGCATAATTTCTTTTATTTATCCAAGAAAGGAAAAGGGCTTATTATTTATATCGGTATTGGCAATTTAACAATATATAAACTAATGTTCCTCTGAATTTTGGAAAGATACGCTTGTACAAGTTTCAAACTGACGATCAATTCTTTATTTATTCTTCATGTGAGTAAAAGATAAATAATTGATAGAACACCCTCTCTGATGATGATGGTTCAATATAATCTAATAATTTAAATTATTGATTTATATCGGTTAATTGAAGTAAAATAAAATGGACCATTCAGTTTCAGATTTAGTTCAGGATTTTAAGTTCTGTTTTTTAGCAGCAAATTCAATAAAATACACATGTACCGCTGTTTAAAAGAAATTATTTTAATTTCCTTTATTAAAGGTAAACGCTATTCTTATTGAAACGGTGTCATAAGTGGGATTTGAACCCACGCCTACAGAGTGGATACATAATTGGTACATTAAAACTTTTTTTTATAATCCTCAACAAAAAAGATCTAATAAAACATAAATTATGGATCTTAATATCTTCAATCCGTTTTTAAAAAAATTATGCTTGTTTTTTCAAAAGAAAAACGATATTTTTCATTGTTAAATTGTCATAAGCGGCATTTGAAGGCATACTCATTGAGTGGGCATCAAGATTGACGCATCAAAATCGTTTTTTTTTTCTACTTTTGTTGTTGTTTTTGATTTAATAATTCTCACCAAAAAAGATCTATTCAGATATAAATTGTGAATCTTGATATCTTTAATCCATTTTTTAAATGATTTTTTTTTTCAATTATTTTTACAAAAGGTAAACGTTAGGCTTATTGATATAGCGGCAGCAGTGAGATTCAAGCCACCCAAGCCACAGAGTGGACTGCAACCTGAATTCATCACCTTAGACAACTCGGTGATCCTGACACTCGAGCTGCACCGATGTAGAATAAACTGTTATATACGTTGGAATTTTTAAATTGTCAGGAACATCATCTGTACATCTTTGATTATAATTAAGGGTTTTAACTAAGGGCGATTAATTTTGAATTTCAATTTCATGTTAAAGCAATTTTAAGAACATCTTCATCAGTTTAAGGACATTGGATCTATTATACCAATTGTAGAAGAACTAATGGGATTTTTTATACAAATTATAGAAGAACATGTAAATGTATGAGTAGTAATGGAATCTTTTCTTTGAATGTTTTTGGAATATCTAGCACTTGAACTATATATTTTCATAGTATCCCTGCATAATATCTATTCGGGGGACATTTTACTCGATTAATTTCTTTCCACTTTTGTTATAGAAATAATGGATTCTTTCAGAAAGACAATAAATGACAAAGAATATCCCTCTATTACTAGTAAAATTTCAAAGAAATAAATTACAGAAACTTTGCAAACAAATTAGATGATTTTATGAAATGAATCAAGATAATCATATTTCATTTAAAATAAACTATATATATTAATAAATAAATTATATAGAAGCTTTTTCATTTATGACAAAAATTAAATTTTTGTTTGCTCAAATAAATGGCAAAGAATTTTTAAGTTATAACTTTAAGAACTCTAGTTTGAGTTAAATTAATTCTCGAAACTCGCGCATTGTTACCCTAAAGTGCAATTTGTTCCACAGTGACATAACACTGGATATTTTGCAAATATATTTTATTCTTTTGGTAATTTTCTTATTAGCTTTTTTGTCGAAAATCAGATAATATGAGTCTAGACTACTTGCGCAAACCTGACGTCATGATCTGAAAATTGACGAACAATACCATGAAAATAGAATGAAAATTCTCATTCATTTAATTTTACCATCGTTGTCTTATAATTATCATTTCCATGAATATATATCAGTTTTCAAGGAAGTACTTCAACAGTGACTTCTTTTTTCTAATATCGACTTCTTTTTGTATTATCTTTTACCATCTGAAATTAGAATGATGTAAGTCCTGGCATTCAGGAATTATTTTCAACTTTGAATTTCAATTAAAATATATTATTATTAACTTATGGAAAAATAGAAATGCTCTTAATTTTATATAATATAATAAGAAAAAGAATGCAAAAGATGATATAATGGAAAAAGACTTTGAGTTCTGAAATCCATAGATTTTTTTATACATTTTGAAAAGATAAATTTGTCATGCATACAAAGTATTTTTGATGAATTCGCAAAGAAATATTAAATAAACATTAAATAATAAAATAATGAGTTATTTAAAGCATAAAGACATTTTTAAAAATAGACATTTTTATTAAAAAAGTGTATTCAGTAAATAAAACTGCATTGTAATAATTCAAGAAGAGTAAAAAAAATGCGATAAATAGACATAATTTTGAAAAATTTCTAAAATTTTCTAAAAATTGATTTTTTATAGAATATGAAAATGGTAGATGGATTTGGTTTCAAATACAATAAAAGAAAAGAGTACATTTTGAAAGTGTTGTTATTTTCGAAATTGAGTACATTTCCTGCATTCGGATAAAAACCTACCTAAATTATAATTACCTAAGAAAAATTTAAGATACAACAATTTTTACTGCTCTTTTGGATGAGTGATAATTTATTCACAATTTCCCTAGCTTTTTTCAAATATATAGACTTTTTTTCACTTCATAAAATAACTTTAATCATCTTATTTTAAAAATAAAGTTAGCAAAAATTTATGTGCTCAGTTTTTCTTAATTTTTTGGATACAATAATGTCTAAAACCGAAATTAAATGATTAAAAAAAATATTTATATTGTTCAATTTTTGTTCATTTTTTTAGAAATTGTGTGGCTAGTAAATTAATTAGCTCATAATCTTTTATTCATTTAAACAATTTTAGAAGAAATGCATCGATATATATATATATATATATATATATATATATATATATATACAAAATAAGCCAAATAAAAAGGAACACAACTGAATCAGGAAAGGGTTTTAATTATTCTTTTATGGTTGTGTATATATACGATAATAGTATGTTAAGTAACAGTATTGAAGTAAGTATGATAAAAAATAACTCTTTTTCATGTCACAATTGTATGTGATAAATTTTCATAAGCAGTACCAGAACAATTATAACTGTTATAATTGCTCTGGCTGAGGGGTAACGGGTCTTTTCCGTGATGTGGGCTTCCCGGATTCGAGTCATGGCTCAATTTTAGTTATTTTTCTTCTGTTTTCCATCAGTGAGGTGCCCGAAAGATTTCCTTTATAAAAAGGGGTCGTGAAAGAAAATATGCGTGTATTATCTTCCTATGCATAAAATTCTTGAACGATGTCCGCCTCTTAAAAAGGTTTGTGACGCATGAGTAGCTATGACATAGTCTTGATTCTAGATAGCGCTGCTGAAAAACAAGGCCGGCTCTCTTGAATTAAAAATAAATGAATTCCAAAAGGGCTTCTCCATGAAAACTGGCATAAGAAATAACAACGATTTGTTATTTACTGGTTCGGGCTCAAATATCTGTATATATTATTTTTAATATTTCTTATTTATATAAATATTCTAGATATCAATGCCAATCAATACTCATTATTTAGCGTGCTTCATAGTATTCAATGAAATTTTCTTTCGTCAACATCATTGAAAATTAAATAGGAGTTTTAATATATTTAAAATAGTAAAAATAACATGTTCCGAAATTCTCATGCATTTTTTTAATTGAGAGCATTTTTAAAATAATGGACTCTCAGAAGTGTACCATATTTGAGCAATACTTTTTACAGATATGCAAATTTTAAATTAAATTTCTGATCTAAAATAAATGCATCCTGAAGCAGAAGTGACAATAGATAAAGAGAGCATATTTATTGTCTTCTCAGAGGCTGTAGAAAGATATGCGATTTAATAAGAAAAATTATGAGACAGAATTCTGGTGGAGAGATTGGGTAGAAAAACTTAATAATAATTTAAAATTTTAAAATTCAAATAATTTATAAGCAATTATTTAGTTGCAATTTCGCAACTGAATACAAATAAGATGAATAATTCATTTGATTAATTATTAATTGACATATTATTGAATTATCTGTTAAAATAATACCTATATTAATTAAATATTTTATTTTGAGTTCAGCTGAATTCTATTGTCTATTGTCGGGTATACATTCTTCTAGTTTTTATCAGTACTTTCAGAAAATACTACCATTACATGGATATTTAAATTTTTAACAATGTAGTATTTTCAGTACTAAGATATACGGATTAAATAGGTCCTGACATTACAAGAAAAAACTATTTTTTTTACTTCATATATAAAAAAATAGGAAAAACATTTGGCATTCTCAATAGAAAAATGAAAGAATAAAATCTTATCAAGCTTTATTTAAAAAAAAAAATTGTTTATCCAAACTAATTCAGAACCAATTTTACAATATGAGGGGATTTCGTTTAATATTATGAGAAAAAATAGAAATAATCATTTCCAATAATGATAGAGAAAATGTTTTTTTAATTATCGGTGCATAATTAACAGCATTTAGCTCCAAGCTATAAGTAATGCCTTTTTAAGGATAATGAAAAATTAATTTTCCGCTCAAAGTGCAATCGAATTTTTATTGCCCTCAAGATGAAAAAAACTTAAATTTCTTGTTTCTAGCTAAGACTTCCAGCTGCTTTATAAGAAAAATGAACAGTTTTTAGAAATTTACTAATAAAAAGCACAGAAAAGAAAAAGAGAAAGGTACAGATTATAGTAGTTTAAATCGATAATTTTAAATGTCATATGAAGTTAAAAAATTCAAATTTTCAATGATAAATTAACTCAAATGATTCAACTTATCAGAAGTTAATAAGGAATGTACATTTTTGTATTTCAATAATTTAAATTTTTAATGATAAATTAATTGAAATGAATCCACTTATCATAATATAATAAAAATTGTATATTTTTGTACTTCCCCATATTAATTTTTTAATGGTAAATTAATTGAAATTATTCCGTTTATCAGAAGAGGATCAAGATTGTTTTTATGATCATATTTTCGTTGTAAAGTTTAAAAGTAAATGCCTTTATATAGAAAAACAAGATTGCAAAAAGAAAACGTACTAAATTACTAATTTAGACAACAAAGAAAAGAAAATAATTTTTTAAAAATAAGATATATTATTACAAAAGAAATCTAAATGGTTTCAATGAATCTCGCATAATTTTGTTAAAAAATATTTAGATACAACTTTTATAATTTTCATTGATTAATCAATTGAAATGATTCCATTTACCAGAAGGTAATAAAGATTGTTTTGCTGATTATAATATATATTCATCATAAGAATAAAAATGCAATATCTTCATAAAGCGAAACAAAATTAAAAAAGAAACCTATTAAATCAAACTTAACAAAGTAAAATAAAAATAATAAAAAAATATTGTTACAAAAGAAATTGAGATGCCTTCAACGTGTCCTGCATATTTTTTTAAAAAAATATTATTTCTATATAACTTTTGAAATACTTAAATAGGAGTGATTAATTTTTTTTATAAATCTAAGATTGAGAGAATGTACATGAACATAACACAAGATTTTTAAATTAAAATTATGCTTTTATTAATATAAATTCTAGTATAGAATTAATATTATATTTATAGTATTTTAAGAATTGTTTCAAAAATACGCTTTAACGTGGATTATTTCTAATTCTAATTTAGTGATAACTGATGCATTATAAAATAAAAGTTTCAACGCAGTATATATTTTGAAAATAAATATCGTCTGTATCTTCGAATGAAACTCAAAAATATCAACAACTACCGAAAACATTTCTACTAGACATCAGGTAAATAAATACTTTCTCATTTCCGGTACACTGAAGTATTAAACTTATTAAATTTCGCTTCCAAAACAACGTATGTTTCAAAGTTATTTTCTTTTTTTCTATAGTGGATTTTCGAATATACCCCTGTTTCTTTGGATGAAAGTATGGAACTTTCCATCAAATGTGTATTGGTTTTTCTCTGAAACATACAAAGGTGAAAAAAAAAAAAGAAATCACATCTAAAAATTGTGTAGAGTTCACGATCGTTGGAAGATAAAGGGAAAATATGTAATATTTATTGACTTTATTGATTTCTCTTACAGCTTATAACGTCTGAGTTCTCCTGATACTATTAGTTTCGCTACAAAAAAGATGTTACAAGAAGTCGTTTGAGATATTTTGGTGTCATTTCTTCATCTAACTTTGGCTCTTTGAAATCTATTGGATATTTTTCTCCCTTTTTCCATGTCTAAATGATGTTAGAGCATTTTTTTTTTTTTGCTTTTAATACCATTAACTTTTTTGGTCACTCTTGAGAAATAAACTACAAATTATTCCATTCATTTTTTACACTTCTATTCCCATGATGAGCGTTTGTATTCTTCTGGGCTTTCTTCCCCGATGAATTTTTTTCGTGTAGTTCAGTTTATTAGCGATATGAAATTCATTTAGCAACAAATCATACTTATAATGGCAATAGTAATCACACTTTGGAGATTATTTTATTCCTCGATCACAATTTATCAGTAAATTAAAATTAAAATAACAGAGCAGATAAATAATAAATTGTTGCGAGATAATAGATTGCATTCGTTAGGAAGCCTAATTACATTACTTATAATTATTATGTTTTGCGATCAATGAAAATCTTTCCATTCGTTGAATTCCTATTTTATTTATGTATACATATAAATTTTAAATAATTAAAAACAAGGACAAAGAAAATAATTACCTGTAATAAAGACATTTGACAAAAAGAACATTTTTCCTAAATATAAGTAATTTTTCTATAAAAAATGCAAATGCATTTGTAAATAATGTACATTTCAGAAATACACATTTGTAATAACAAAGTATGCAATATAAACGATTGTGTAATAAAAGCTTATTATTGATGATTATCTATATAAGCAACCTTATTTCGAGATGCAACAACATTTTCATTTCATAAAATTTATAAACATCTAAATAATAATAGTTTATCTTGTTTGTACATTGTATCATATCTCCTTAGATTCTATTGTGTCCTCAATATATTCTATTATGAAGTAAAGTTTTATCCTGCTAGCAGTTGAGTTTTGCTTTTTGGTAGGATTTGGACTATGACGTTGTAAGTTTATAGAGAAGTGTCTATGTATGTCTAAAAGCATATAGATTTCAGTTATGTATTAAGGGAATCCGACAACTCACTGACATAATTTTCCCATATCTAATTTAGAATTTTTATATCAATTCTTAATTAAAGTGAGTGACAAGATTGACAACTTCTGTCACATTTATTAACTTCCAGTAGAGGCTCCAGTTAATCTTTGTAAAGGAATATACATTAAATCTTTCACCCATGAAATTAGGACTACTGCCATGTTATTAAATGGGAAACACATGAATCTTTTGGAAAGGAAATGAACCATATAATTTCAATTTCCATAAATTGGAATAATGTAAATTGAGGGGTTATATCAGAATATTTTTGAGACCTATAATATGGTCCATTATTTGTTTTCCTATGTACTTTAAAATCTTATCAAATATAAAAATGAATATCAAATATATATTTCAATGAATATTATCAAATAATTATGCAATGAATTTGGAATGTGTAACGTATACATCTTAAGGATTAATTAATAAAATAAATAATTTTATAATTAAATTGCATAAAGGAAAATATTGGTGATGCCTGTTAAAATAAGCAAAGATTTATTAAATAAAAAAAATCTATTATAAATATTGCTTTAAATAAAATAATAACCGTTTTATTCATGATTAAGGGGATATTAATGCAGTGTAAAAATAACAAGCCAAAGCCTTTAAATGATACACCTTCATATCAATAAGGTAAAAGTGTATTATTGAAAGAATCATTATTGCATACTGAATAGATTATTTTAGAGTAATCTCTATAATTATTATAATCTCAAGAAACCACAGAAAGGATCAAGTCTCATTTAAAATATGAAGTTTTCAAAATGCTAATTTAATTTTACGCATTCATGTGAATTTGCGTATCGTAACTAACTATTACATAGAAAAACTATTTATTTTATGTTTTCCGCTGTTAGATATATGCTTTTGATAAATTTAATAATTTATCAAACTAATCTAATAATTTAATATAATGTACTATACATGAAATTCCATCTTAATATCTAAATTTTCAAAATATTTAATGTATATCGTTAGTATTTCTTGCGTTTATATTTAATTAAGATTTTAAAAGCTGTGTAAATTTCAAATGAAAGTTGTCTTCACTTTTTATTTTTGGTATCTTATAAAATATTTAAGTAGGGTTAGTTTTTCGAGTTTCTAATTCATTTTAAAATAGAATTTTCCCCCTCTTTTTAACTGTTATATAACTTCTTAAAATGTATTTGACAAACAAGATGCTGTAATTAACTGAGAATAACCTTACAAAAAATGAATGTTTCTAAATATAAAAGAGAACTAAAACAAAGCGATCATGAATTAAATATATAATTCAATGATTATTTCATTCATGATTTAGGGTTTAAGAGACACCAGAGAATAGTCTATTTCACGTCAGAGAATAGCCATCCACTCTAAAGCAAATGATGAAATGCTTTACATTGGAATAGCTTCTTTTGATTTTACGTGGGAGTTAGACACAGTCTTCACATATTATTAAAAATAGTTCTGTAGTAAAATAGAAAAACACACATTAATTTGGAATAAAAAAAGATTGTTCTTGTTTTTTGGTTATACTTTAACTAATGCAAAATTATAAATTGATACACGATTGTTTTATTCATTAATTATAATTTAAAAGGCATATCTTTGTTAGAGAATAGATTTTGAAACATCAAATATCGAGAGGCTTACAATAGCATAGGTCTTTGATTCTACAGGGGGATTTTAACTGATTCATTAATTTCGAATAAAATTAATCTCAAATTTTTTATTCAAATAAATTTTAGCTATTTATATTGTAACAAAAGAGAAAATAAATTATTGTTGTTAACTGCATATTATATTTCAACCAATATAAAAAAAATAGCAATTTTTGATAGAAGTTTAATTTCATTACATGAAATTTATAGCGTAGCGTTTAATACTATGCAATGTCAACATAATAACTATCTTCTAAAATGATAAAAACAAGTCTAATTACATCATTACAAACAAAATATAAAACGTGGAAAAGTAAAAAAATGAGATATATATTTTAAAATGCGTAAAAAATAAGGTGCTAGATTCATTATTACTTGCTTATGGCTTATTGATTTATTTTATAATCCTTTAAGTACAAAAATTTATATTAATTAAATAAAAAACTTTATTAAAGTCTTCAAGGGATTAAAAAATGTTTAAAGAATTGAAATCAGATTTTATGGAACTTGCAAATAAATTGAAAATTATTGCAATCAGCCATTTCTCATGAAATTTTTATGAATCAAGTTATTAGATGTATTTTAGAATAAAATAAAGGCTTTTATCTCTAAATGGATGGACGTTAGGAAGAACGCGGTTTCTTATTGTAATTCATAGAATTAAGTTAGAAATCACTTATCAAACGAAGTAAATATGTTTTGCTAAGATTAAATCATTATTTATCTCAGCAATTCCAGTACAGCAAAAAAAAAAGTTTTTCTTTTTTTTTTTTTTTTTTTTTTTTTTTTTAGTAATAACATTTTTGAAGAATGAACACTGTAAGCAAGTCAATAAAATGAAGAAGAATAATAGAAGAGGTGAAGATTTAAAATAAAAATTTGTTTAACTGACAGTTTTAATTCCATTTTTCATTCAAAACAATTCAAAATATTTCGTTTAAAAACCGTACCCATTTGACAGAAAAATGAACAATAAGGAAATGGAATGAAAATATAAATATATAAATAAAAAACACTTAAATCATAAGAAAATAGATCTATTTCAAAAATAGCTCAAAACAGAAATGAATGAAAAATGTATAGAATTTATTTTTAATGACTAAAATGTAAGCATATTTAAATCCTTGTGTTGTAAACAATTATATCTTTTAAAAAGATATTGTTTTTTGAAAAATATTTTTTTATTCACTCCATATTTATATAAATATTCCATATTTATTTTATAATAGTAAATAATCTTAAATTTAACCAACAAATTAAATACAGATACTACATAAAAATAATTGAATGTAATAATTTATTTACATATGAACATTTATTTTATGATATAAAATATCTAAAATAACTTTCAAACGAACAAGTATAATGTAAAACAATATAATAAATAAATGAATAATAAGGAATATAATTCGAACTTTAAAATATATATACAAATATAAATAAGGAAATTGTGAAATGGAAATCACAAAAAAATAATTTGAAATGATTAATTAAAAAAAGATACATCGTAAAATAACATGAAAAAATTTCACATTGCTGTCGGGGAAGAAATATTTGTATGATACACTCTCCAAAATATTAAAGCTGAAACTACATTTCTAAAGATTAGCCGGATTAAGAAACTTCAAGATGGATTTTTAATATCAGAAGTTAAAAGTCAACAAAATCTAGGAATGTTCATCCATCAAAAGAAATACGAAAAATGTTTAAAGAAAGTATCAATGGAGATTTTAGAAACAGCTCTTTAAAGCGTATTTCTAATGGGAAAAGCACAGCTAATACTATAAAATATTAAAATAAAAAAATAGAGAATAAAATAGGAAAAAGAAATCATTTGTTGCGTAACCTATATACATGTATTTTTTTCATAAAAAGAGTTGCTGTTACACTGCCGTATTTCAAATAATAAGATATTCAACTAATTTACTTAATATTATTCAAATTAGGGAATAAAACTTTTTTTATAAGCATGAATGTTATTAAACATAGGAAAACTTAATAAAAATATATTTCCAACTCAACATAGATATTCATTTTCTGATCATCTTTCATTTTCTAGCAATGTCATTTCTTTTACTCTTTTCCTATTATATGTGTTACTTTTTTATGAAACTTGATTTCTTAAATTATTTATGTAAAATAACAATATTGAATTTTAGGAAATTTCCCAGTTATTTTAATAATAATCATAACATTTTAAAAAAAGATTCTAAATATTTAAAAGAATTATTTATTAATATAAATATCCAATTTATATACTTTTTTAAAAATGAAGGTTGCATACGTGACTACAATTATTTTCTTTTTAACTAAACTAAATGAATTATTACTTAATTTCAATATGAACTATTAATTAAAATGTATAACATTAAAAATACATAAATGAAACTAATATATATTACTTTTTGATTTATAAAATTAATTTGGAAATTAATATTATATTCCAAATTAATATAATATTAATTTGGAATATTATTACTATAGAAGGAAGTGTCCTTCATAAATTTTATAGTGGGTGATTGCTGACTTAACAATATTTCATTTATTCCATATGACATATCCAACAAAATATAACGATATCAGCTTTTCGAATTCTTTATGGAATACTAGCTATTCCCCGCGACTCTAGACGCGTGGAAAGTGTGATATATATATTTAAGAAAAACTATCAAATAATGACAAATAAAAAAATAAACCTATCCTAAAAATGATACATTAAAAAGTATAAGCATATACGAAAAATATATAACGCAAACACAATTTAGTAACAAAAACACACTACTAACATAAAAACAATTTATTTACATTGTATAGCCGAAATCAAACAAAATAGCAAATCAAGTCCGGCTGAATCCATTTTATTTATTGATCGAAATTGAGATAGCTACAAAAGTATTATACACATAATTTTTAAACTTTTAATTTAAATGAAAACACAGTTGTCAACAATCACGCGCGAACTTTCAACACCAGTTGGCGTAATGCACGTCTGACTTCCTACGGCAATTGGGGTGAAGCAATGGAGATTAGAATTTTTTTTATTTCCTATATTCTTTCTTTTAATTTAAAAGTACTTCAGAATGGATTCGAAATATCGATTCATTAACAACAATAGATGTTAAATGTAACAAATACAAAGAAAATAAATCGAATTGTTTCAAATAAACAGTTGAAATTCTGCTAAGCCTTATCTTATTTCTGTTGGGAAAATAACTGGAGCCTTATTTATCTTTGGCCAGATTTGGCATCCGCTTTTTGAAGCGAAAGTTAGTTTTTAATTCATTAAAAATTAACCACACAATTAACCGGAATAAAAATTAACCTATGTTCGATTCCTAACTACTATCTATCTTTTTGCTAAATTTTATCCAATTTCGTTCAGCCTTTCTGGCTTGATTGAGTAACAAACATTCATCTATCTAAACATACAAACTTTCACATTTATAATATTACTAGCCGCCTTTGGCGACCAGCTGGTTCGCCATGAGTAATGCGTTCTAAAATTTCCAATTAAATCATATATATTTGAGCCAAAATTTAAGAAATAGTTTAAGTTAAAAGATTCAGTCATTAGTAGTGAAAGAGTCGGTAACTTTATTCGGAAAAACTTTTTGTGTTTAATGATCTAATAATTTATTAATTATGCTTCCAAAATATTAAAAATGTTTTTTTCGGTGATATTGCCAAAATGTTAAATATATTTTTTAAAGAAAGCGAAAAAGGGAAAAAATTATTGAATTAATGATACAGATATTGCAAACGATTATAGAAATATGCCATTAATTCGGGATTTCAATGCATATCCTGTCTAATTCAATCAGGTTTACTGTAAATAAAGATAATTTATGGAATTAATGATATAAATATTGCAAACGATTTCTTAGAATCCTTTGCCTTGCATTTATTTTTTAGAAGATAAAACATTTTATATTTATGTTATTTTATCCAGTCACGTGCTGAAAGTTGTATTTCTTTAGATTTGATTTGCGATGATAGTTGTTGTTTTTTTATTTGAACTTCCGTCATTGTTTTATTTTATTTTATCCAGTCACGTGCTAAAAAAAACATGGTTAAAATATTTCTTTAAAAATTCGTTAAAAAATGAAGTTTGAGTTATACATTAAAAAAGTGTTACCATTAGAAAGCTAATTTTTTTATCTTTAAATTGATGCTAAAATCATGTTTGTCCGATAATAATTTCGGAAGTTATAGCGGAAAAACGTCGAAATTTCGCTTAAATTTTAATTAATTCAAATTCTAATTAAAAATTCAAAAAAAGGGCTCCGAGGTGCACATTCCCGACCTCCAAGGTATACATGTACCAAATTTGGTAGCTGTAGGTCCAACGGTCTGGCCTGTAGAGCGCCAACACACACACACACACACGCACACACACACACACATTGAGCTTTATTATAAGTATAGAATATAGAGAGAGACTAAAAAAATGTCACATTACTAATTTTTGCTTATCCATTTGTATTATTACTATGATTCAGTGAAACAAATACTGATTATAATATTTGTTGAGTTTTCGACACAATTTTAATAAACTAGTATATAGATATGAATTAAGAATTCGTCCCTTTATATTTTTCAATTTATCATCTCTTTTTAATGTGTTATTATTATACTTCTTCCCTGAAAAAAAATTGGAAATAAAATGTGCGTTAGAAATAATTTCAGTGTTATTAATTTAAATTTAATTTCAACTGGTAGCTAAGAAATGCATTATTTACTTTAAAGAATGTATGTTACCTCTTATTTTTATCTTTAAAAAGAAAATGATTTAATACGAAATATTTAATAGGTCAGTGTCAACCATATAATAAAAATACGTGTATTGGATAACTTCTGCGTAAAGATTTTTTATGGTTTATCGTTATATGATATTGCTTTTCACATTTAGTTTACGACTATGCTATCATTACATTTTTTATCAAAAACACAGAAGACTAAATGCCTGTAATGAATCACGAGCGGGCTATCTTTAGCCATTTGAAGCTTATTATAGATAGTCATGACCATTATTTTATAAATCCGTCAAACCCTTTATATTTTTATAACCTAATAATTCCTTTTAAGAATGCATTTAGATATGAATCACAATTTAGCTCTTTATGTATGGTTAGCTTAAACAAATAGATTTAGGACGGCTGGTTATTGTATTTAATATAAAATAATATATTTATCATTCTGTTTCACCTGTATGTAGTCCTGTATTTTCTGTATCTGCATTGATGCACACCTTTACTTATATTAAAGCTTATTCTATATAATTAATTGGAAATTCTTTTTTCTTCCTAAAAAATATCAATTATGTGCGAGAGAATTAATTTTACAGCCTTTATTAATTTTGAAAATTCTTGTATACACAGCAGTTTTGCTATGTAAATAGTAATAATGTCTATTTTAAAATACAAAATATTTTCAAATACCTTCTACAGTTTCAATTTCTATACGAAAACAAAAACGGCATTTTTTTAATTTGTCGAAATGAAAAATAATGCCCCTGTAATTTGTTTTCAAATTATTTCTTTATTTGATTGATAACTATCTTAACAAAGAAATAAAAATTATTTTTCTTATGGTTATGCGAAAATATTATTTTATTTTAAAAATTCATTTTACATCTATGTGTAAAATCTATACGATATATTTTTACCAATATAAGATACTGTTGCGAACCTGTGGTTTTTCTTTCCCGCGCTAATACTTTTATCTTAAGGAAGATAGATTTACAGTAATCTGTGTTGAATAGTGCCTAGATATGACGTTAGCAATCCCAGAGCTTGGGGACACACTTGGCTACCATTTGGTGACGAATTTGGTGTTTTTGGCAAAAGAATGGATAAATACCCGAAATATCGAGAATTTTCCCGATCCGTCCAATAGGAGCCGAGATACATCCAGAAGGCTCCTGATTAGTCCAGAAGAATTTAGTCCGCCTTCCATTACTATATAAAGCAGGCAGTTTGCGGAGTGGGTGGAATCAAGCCGAAGCTGAACGGTCTGGTGTTCTACGAAGAAGACAAGAACAGCGGTCGAATTGAATCGAGAAGACCTAAACTGAAAGGCCTTGGAAGCAGAAAGAAGTACGGCGGTGGTTGACCAAGCTGACCTAAATAGAGAAGTCTTGGACTGAGGAGTCCTGAATGAACTGCTTTATCGCTGTTTGGCGTATTCTGACGAAGCCTGTGTGGTGTGTCATAGCCCGTTGTGTCGTCGTCGGGAACGTAGCTGTCCTGAACTGAGGAGTAGTCCCGTTGTGCGAAGTAGTGAGTCGGCTGTGAAGGCTAGAAGAGACAGAGGAGTAGTTTCAGCCTGTTCGGAAGAGACCTACGTGAGGGTAGACAGAATCCCTTAGAGGTTCCCTCTCCTGCTGAATCCTGTCTGGTCGCTTTGTGAGCTGTGGACATTGTCACTATGGAATTTTTGCCTCTGGACTACTGTTGTTATTGTGGGCTACTGTCTGCAGTAGAGTACTGTTGTGTGCTGTCCTGTGTGTTTGTTTCGATCCTGTATATAGTTTTGTCTCCTGTACATAGTTGTGTTGTAAATATGTTTCGTCTTTGTGCTGTCCTGTCTTCGTCCTATAAGTAAACGTTGTTTGTGATGTGTCGTCTACTAAGGACTGGTTATTGTGTGCTCATCATCTTTTCTCACACCATATACACCAACTATACAGGTAAACGAACCCGACGGATTAATATAAGGATAGAAAATCCATAACAATACTATATAATTTGGATCAATATAATATACAAATATATATTTATTTATTTAGAAAATAATAGAACTAATTTATAACAACAAATATAATTTTTTTCTGTTTAACTACTATAATCCTTAAGGTATCCAACTACGTTCAAAGACAAAAAAAAATTTAAAAATTGGATTTTTTAGAAACTATTTGTGGTTTTTAGATATATTGTCATTAATAAACATTATAAATACAAACGCATTTGTTTGAAAATGTAATTTATTTTGAGAAATAGGAAAATCGGTAGTAAATTTCAATGAAACTTAACCAAAAGGGTTAACAGTCTGCACAAAATTGTAATGCAGCAATCCTATTTTTCTTTATACAAAAGTTACAGAATTGCAATTATGAATGAAATGAACCAAAGCTAAGAAATATTTTGGGATGCAAAGAAGTTATGATCAAAAATATACGTAAATATTCATTTTTCCATAAATTCACAACTTAATTGTTCTAAAAACGCCTATAAATGAAAAACCATTTCACCAAAAATAAAACTTTTGGTTCATTTCAATGTTCACACCATTTAAAACACACTCTGAAATTTTTAAGTCAATACCTCTATTAGGGATGTATATTCAGAGATATCATGTAAACGGTGGATAATTTTTATGAAAGTTAAAGTTTTGTAAAAATTAAAGCTAAAGACAAATTTCAGTTGAAAAATGTGTGACTCTGGATGATAAATCAGACCTTTATTTTCCTAAAGGAGATGAATTATTTTGGAAAGATAAAAGTCTCAACTACAAGCAATAATAAGAATTTTTAAAAAAATCTTCAATGTGGTCGATAAACAGTGTTTTAAACGTAGTCGGATATCTTAATATACTGCTCTACTTGACTCGTATGTATCATTTTATACTGTTTGAAATAACCTTCATACATTTCTGTACAATTGTTTCATAACACTCATTGCTTTTGCCTTGAAAGCATCTGCCATCTCGGTTTTAATACTTACTTGACTTTGACCATTAATCTTATAAGTAAAAAAACTGTGCTGATCAGGTCTATGGTAATATTCTATAATGGACAGGCCTCCACTTGTTAAGAATATAAACAATAGTTACACAGATGGAATTGAAATCGTATTTGCAACTATTATCTAATTTCATGAAAGCGAGAGAAGTCAGGATCAAGAACTATTGGAGTGCCATTATAAGTTGTAGAAAAATTACTGGCGCCTATTCTTTGGAGAAAGACATACAAAGATAAATAGTTTAATGAATGCTGTATTTAGTGTCTTTATCATTCTTCTAACAAAGTTTCAAAACAGGTGAATTGTTCAAAGGACTTTTATCGTACATTACTTTTATTCAATCTAGGTTTACACTCCCAAAACTATAATTATACTTAATATTGAGGCAAGTATTTAAATATATACTTTTAAAGAATTTGATTCAGTACTTTTAATATGCTTGTATTTCTTATATAACCGCAACTGGGGCATAATATGAGAAAATATGAACTTTCAGTTTATTTTGCAAACATACACTGATGAAAAAAAAACTCCCAACACCAAGAAAAAATTATTGTACAGTAATGAAATATTAGGAATACATTTGTCTAGGTAACATATTTAATTGATTAAAGTTTCAAGATCACAGGTAGAGCCATTTCAAATGTGAAATGTTGGTATATTAGTAACCAGTATAACCGCCAGAATTTTGAATGCAAGCATGCAAACGTGCATGCATTGTGTCGTACAGGTGTCGGATATCAATTTGTGGGATGGAGTACCATGCCTGTTGCACTTGGGCGGTCAATGCAGGGACGGTTAATGCTGGTTGTGGATGACGCTGGAGTTGTCGTATAATGATGTCCCATACGTGCTCGATTGCATAAAGATCTGGTGATCTAGCAGGCCAAGGCAACATGACATTCTGTAGAGCATATTGGGTTACAACAGCGGTATGAGGGTGAGCGTTATTCTGTTGGAAAACACCCCCTTGAATGCTGTTCATGAAGGGCAGCACAACAGGTTGTATCACTAGACTGACGCACAAATTTGCAATCAGGGTACGTGGGATAACCACGAGAGTGCTCCTGCTGTCATACGAAATTGCTCCCAAAACCATAACTCCAGGAGTAGGCCCTGTGTGTGTAGGCCGCAGACAGGTCACTAGCAGGCGTTCACCTGGCCTCCTTCTAACCAACAAACGGCTATCACTGCAACCAAAGCAGAACCGGCTTTCATCAGAAAACACAACAGATCTCCACTCCGTCCTCTAATGAGCTCTAGCTTGACACCACTCACGTCGCAAACGGCAGTGGTTTGGAGTCAGTGAATTGCACTGTATAGGGCGCCTGGCTCGGAGCTGTCCTTGAAGTAACCGATTTGTAACAGTTCGTTGTGTCACTGTGGTGCCAACTGCAGCTCGAATTTCAGCTGCAGACGCAGTACGATTAGCCACAGCCATACGCCGAATAAGACGATCTTCCCTCTCAGTAGTACCACGTGACCGCCCGGAACCTGGTCTTCTTGAGGCAGTACCTTCCCTTGACCACTGCCTGCAATACTCATGCACAGTGGATACATTCCTGCCAAGTCTTTCAGCAATATCGCGGAAAGAAAACCCACCTTCTCGTAGCCCTACAACACGACCTCGTTCAAACTCAGTGAGTTGTTGATAATGGCTCCTTCGTCTTCTCAGAGGCATCCTTGACTAACATTAACCCACTACGCCAAATCTCAACTGTAAATAACGACCACGAACCTTACAGCTCTTATTTAAAGCAAACCTCATTTGCATGTTCATAGTGTCGCTACTAGCTCCACACTTACGCAGGTAGCTCGAAATTTGAATCGACGTCATCTTTCAGATGTATGAACACGCCTACCAAATTTCGTTTATCTAGCACAGCTCCTTCCTAGTATTGGGATTTTTTCCCCTCAGTGCATATGAATTCAGTGAAAATAGAATCTACAAATAATAACTATGAAAGATTATAAAGTGATGATACTATTCGAAATATAAATGGAATGTACAAAACAGTTACTGATGCCCTTTTATGGCTAGAAACAAATGAAATTTCTCATCAATTTTTTTGTATAATTTTGACCTCACTGGGAGCATTTGAAAATTGAGTCTACTTATGGTTTTGCTTAGACTAAGTTTCTGGTGACGAATTGAATACGCCATTCAAAATTACAAAATCTTTATTCTATATTTATAATAATGAGTTTTTAAGAATTTGTAATAAAATTTTTATATTATTTTTAATCTGTGATACCATTTAATTTGCAGATAAGGCACTGCTAGAAAGAATGATTTAGAAGGAGTTTCGATGGATTTAACTAAACGGAAGAATAAGAGATGCACTTTTCCAGGTAATTAAAATTAAAGAAAATTCCACAACTTATTTCAGTAGGTGTTTTAGTAAGTTTGAATAAAATTACTGTATAAAATATGAGGGTTTTATAATCATAAATTATATTAAACAGTTCTAGCCCGACTTCAAACAACTCCATTTTTTAATGAATTAATCATGCTCAAAATGCTAAGAAAAAGATTTAGACTATAAATAAAATGTAATTGTTCTTTCAGTTATTTGGGGAAAAACGACTTCTCTCCCTTAATAATTAGCAGCCGACACGAAATTAATACGGCTAGCAAGCAATATTACGGATTTGTAACACGAATCTTAATATTGTTTTTTTGTCACTTCAATATCATCGTTGGAAAGCGGGTTTTACAGATCCGTAAAAGTACAGAAATCTAGTCAGAACTGAAAATAAAATTCACTACAAGCGTAAAAATCTTTTAAACAAATCAAAGAGTTAATGTTTTGAAACTAATCAGTAATATGACGAAAAATTAAAATGACTATTATATATAAATAGTTTTTTGCTAAGTTTCAAGTCAATGTCTTATCTTGCTACTGCATTTAGGGATTAAACTGATGTTTCAGTTTAATCCATAATTATCCATAATTTCAACTAATGTTTCCAAATATAACTTTCCTGCATAAGGTTTTCGAAGAAAAGTCCTATTTGAACAATTTCTAAATCTTGCACATCCAAGCAAGAAAATTTGATTTCATGGTTTCTAGATGCTTTCGTGTCCCAATACTAGGAGACATCAACACAAAAATGTGACATAAACTGCAATTCCTGTCAGCAATAAAAGGCACATATCCATCTGAAGCCACATTTGTTGTCTTTGCAAAATAATACTAAGTATTCGCAAATGCACATTAATATATTTATCATTCGACTCTATTTTGAGTTAACATTTGATATTCCAGGGAACTCGAATTTGTATCAACAACTTGGAGAAATCATTTGGTGATATTGTTAATTGTTAAATGAACCGGAGGTTCGAGGCACGATTTCACCGAAGAACCGTCGTGTAAACGGGTCTGGTGCGCGCTAAATCCTTAGGGGCCAATTATCTTCCCACTGATGAGGTGTGGAAATTTGGAGGGGGGTTCCGCCTCAGGTGTTATCCTCGTCATCTGACCACGGTACAAAATTACGAGGTCCATCCCAAAATGGCCCTAGTGTTGCTTCAAAACGGGACGTTAATATAACTAAACTAAACCAAATTATTGTTAACTGACTGGGTATGTCTTTAGGTGTCTTTCCATTGTAATAGATTAATGTAGACAGCTAAAAGTTTCTTTCTTGAAAAATTCACGCAGTTTTTTGACAAATTTCAAATCAGAACAACATCTTACCACATTTATACAAGATTTTCTGCCTCTTTTTTTAGCAAAAAATTGTACCCAATTTTTTCTTAAAGCATTTAATGAACGGACAAAAGTTCTTCCAATAATCTTTCTGTAACTTATATTTACAATAATAACAAAATAAAGCTAACAGTGTTCATCCAGTGTATCTGTTAGAATTTTTATCTGATCTTTGTTGAGAAACTCATTAGAAATCCTTTCTGCCTGTCTTCAAAAATATTTCTCAGAAGATTTGCAGAAAAAGCATGTACAGTTTTAAAGTTTATCCATTATCAATTCCGAATGATTTTTGTGACAAAAGAATTGAAAAAATATATCGTGCGTTTTTCTTGGAATGGACAAAATATCCGGCCGTCTGCACACTTATATATGCATTCATAAGACGATATGTTGAAATGTCAAAGTCATCTCTATTGATGTGATATGAGAGAAGAAATGTGTTTTATTTTATGAAGTCAATCAGCCCTTATATTTAATGAATATCTTGAATTCCAAATGTCCTAGAAAAGTGATGATTAGTTTAAGTACACGTGTTTCAAAATGTAATAAGATATATCACTAGAAATATTTAGCATGTGTAATTTAGTAAACATTTATAATTGAACTGGATTAATATACTTTCTTACATCATTTAGAATAACACATTATCTATATTTTTATGCCTTTTTAATAGAAAAAAATTAGTATCGTTTCTTGATGTTTCACAGCATGAAGAAATGCTATTTTTTTACCTTGCAATTAAATATAGTTTTTAGATGCTATCTTATGATTCAATATATGTGTGCGCAATTTCTTTTGATTTATATTCCATTAGCATTATTGGGCATTCAGTTCTTTTTTATGCTTATATAATTCAGATATATTCTGATTTTATTATATAAACACATCAATATGCTAGTATTAGCAATTATTCCTTATAGTACAATTCTTTCATTTCCTTGCCTTATTGAGAAGAATGATAATTCAGTGAGCAGATGAAAGTTAATCTTCTTGGAGATCAATTTTTCATCATTCTCAATATAATATATATATATAAATGTAAATATTATTCTGATTAGATATCTCGATGTATAAATAAAATACAAATACTATATTTTAAATCAGATTTTATTTTTTACATTTTAAATGTTTATTTTATTTCTATGAAAGATTATTTATAAAGTAAAGGAGATATATTTATGCATCCATCATTTTTAATTTCAAATCCTATTTAAAATGGATTCTAAACAATAAATTTAAGCTACATTTCGTCTAAAAAAATGACATAATTATTATACACTATTTTTTAACATTATTCGGATGGAATATATAATTTAATTTTCTTTTCATTTCTCAAAAGAAAAATACTTCAAATAACCTATTTCATAACTCTAAATCATTGTGTCCTTTTTTTGCTGTATTTATTAATTTATTTCTGTATCTTAACCCCTCCCTATCTAGAGAATCTAGATATTTCAGGCCGCTATATTTTACATTTTCCTTTCTAAAATGTTTTGATCACATAAGAATAATTAAGAATTCTAACAAATAGTTTAAAAAACAGACAATTTTTTTTCTAATGAAATTTTGATGCATTAAAGTTCAAAGAATTAATGAAGTGCTCAAAATTTATTTCAATAGAGTAACTCTCATTGAAGTAATTAAAATATATCACATAATTACTATCATAAATGGGGGAAAATATTAAATATTTCATGTTGAAATAAATAATATCAAATTTCTTCTATATTGAATTGGAAATTAGTATTAAGAAAGATTTTTGAAAGCATATTTAATTGTTTCATCGGCATTTCTATATGTAAATGAACATTATTTATATATAATTACATAGACACACACTTACAAAAATATGCAAGCAATGTTTGTTTAAATATAAAGTAGTTAAATATATTTTCATTAATAAGAGACAATACGAAATAAATCTATTTCACATCACAAACATTTTAAAAGAAATGAAATTTTTCTTTTTAATTTTGATGTTTAGTTTTGAATTTTTGCTTTGTTTTTATCTGCTTCAGAGCTTCATTTTCATTTGGTATTATGTTTATCATCTTTTCGATGCAATTTTTATTTCTTATTGTTTCGCATTAGTCTGCCAAAAAATGTTTTTCGTTACGATCATTATCTTTATAGTCATGTAATTCAATATATCTAAAATATTCACTAAAGTTTACTTCTCCAGAAAGATATTGTTGTTGATGTGATTACAGGTATGGCTATAGTGCATTAATTATTAATTACATGAACCGAATATCCAAAAAAAAGTACGCCAAATTCGTTTTCGATTCTCATTTAATTCATTTTGTTTTACAGATAATACTCTTTCTTTTTTTAAATACTCCTTTTTTTTTTGCAAAACGAGAATTGACATGGCGAGTTTAATTTTCTTCTCTTTGTCTAACAAATGGATATGAATTTCTAACTATATAAGTATTGCCTTGCTTCACATACACTCAGCAGAGGCATTTCAAGATTTCAAGTACACCGAACGATAGACAAAAAAACGAATTTAAGGTGATGAAAGAATTTATTTCACAGGAAAATAATTGGCAAATTGAATACATATTATTGTTTTCATATTAAAACTTCATTCAATATCATAAAAAGCTATTCATATTTTAAAATTATCATTCAAGATAATTTAATCCATAAGTGTGGTAAATGCATTAGGAATGTTTTTAGGAAGCAGATATTTTTTGTACTTAAAATACTTTTGAACTGAAAATGCAATTCGCATTTTTCTCAAAAAACCAAAAAATAAATTCATAGTTAAAACAACTCGTCTATTTGTAGAATCATTTAAAAAGCTTAAATGACGCAATGCAACTTTTATATTTTTATATATTACATACAATTTATTTCGCACCCAAGGTTTATTATTTTTACTAGTTTTTGTGCACATAATGTATTTAGCAATTAAATTTCAAATTATATGCCTTTATTTGAGTAATAATTTGCTTTTTCTGGATCACTTAGGCTAACTTTGTTATCGGATTTATCTGTACTTATATTCTAAAAATCAATTCAGCACATTAGAAATAGTAAAATTAATTTTAAATGCCTTATGAAATTTTATTTTCTCTTGTAATTACACAAAATACATAATTTAACAATATAACTGTCAAATTAAAAAATATCTTTAATATGATTTTAATCTATAGCTTTTATCTACGATGTTTTCAAATTTAATGAGAAATATCTTTAACTGTCGATTTCATTTGAAAAGTATGGACTTTATAATTACAGCTGTGAGGAAATACATCAAGATATATTCCATTATATTTTGATAATATGTTTTTAGGTTTGTTTTCTTCGTTTATACAGTGCATGATTTTTTAATGTTTCAAAATTGAGAAATATCCAATGCAGCTAAGAAACTGAACAGAGATTAAGTTTAAATTTCTGAAAATAATTTTTATATATATTTGGTACATAAATAAATGAAAAAGACATTTATTCATAATGAATTATTCTCATTAATAATACAAATAATTTAAATGAGTAATTTGATTACCAACATGTATGTAATAGTTCTTGTTCCACTTAATTCATCTGTGATCATGGGAGATACTTGTTAATCTAATTATGCATAGGAGAATTGGAAGATGATAGTTAGAGGCTGAATATCGGTAAAAAGACCACCCATGTACATGAATGCCTATCATATTTCTGCTCTTGTTTAGCTATTTGGTATTACTATTGAAGAGTTAAGATAATAAAAAGGTAAATAATTGCCTCATAATAACCAACAAAATTTACTTCAAAAGTTATGTCCGATTATCATTCTATTAAGTTAACCGGAAGATATCCCCTACTCTAACCATTCCAGTATTCAATTTCGGTATGATGTACTTCACAAATAAATTCACTGGAGATTCTTTTTTTACATTATACCTCATCTATAAAAATAAAAAATAAAGTGCTGAATATGAAGGTGAATGAGGTGAAGTAGTATAAATGTATGTATAAGTATAATGATGACTGGGGATATACTGGAATAGTATTTTCTTCTCTTTGTTTGTTTTCTGTTGAAGATAAAGACAGTTTGCAACATTTGAAACATTGCTTTATCATGAAGAACGAATTTTGAATTAAAAGATTGTTTTTAATAATTATAATGCATTATGAAAACTCACAGATTTCTAACAAGGTATAACAAAATAAAAAAAAATAGTAGCTATTCAAAGAAGGTGTGGCATAAGGGAGGTATAGATATTCTAGTTTGAAGATTGTTCTCAATCATAGAAATCTGTGGGTTTCATATAGGCAACATCACTCATTTTCAGTTTTAAAAGTAAGTTTAATGATGGAGTCTTCGATAAATGATTCTTCTATTAATTTTCCGTCATGAAATCAATTAATCAATTTCTACGCTGAAATTTAATTGTAAAATAAAATCAACTAAAGTGTTCACCTCAAAACTTTCTAGAATACTCTAATAAATTTGTCATGACAGGAAACGCCTCACATGCCAATGGCATACAACATTTGCAAAATGTTAATTTTTGACATAAGTTTAGCATTTTTTAAAGGATCTATGTAATCTTTACGAATTATTTGTCTATTAATCAATGGCGTGCATTAATAATATCCAAAAAAAGATATTCTAACTATTTGAACAAAAATTTGACAGAAAAATACACTTGCAATCACTGATTCTCTTACAAAATTTGATGCATTTGAGTTTTTGAACTATAGCGTTTAATTATTTTTGAAACCAATTAACCCGTTGCTGGATTGGGGTCAAAATTTGACAGTTTTCTATACTATAGATGTTAAATATGTGTATTCAATCTTATGTAGTTAGCTCTTTTCGTTTTCTAATTATTATGTTTACTTATATTTGAGCAGCCATACAGACAGACTTCCTCTGAAAACTTTTTACTTGAAATTTGATAGAAATCTGCAACTTCGGTTTAAAAATGTTACCAAATTTCAATAGGCTGGCTCAAATTATTTTTGAATTATCCTTGTCACAGACAGACAGAGAACACTTTCTAAAAATGGTTTTCTTTTTATCTCAGACAGGACTAAAACGTGGAATTTTGTCAATATCTCGAATTCGAATTTTTTGACTACTACTATACTTTTTCTGTACTACGTATAAGAGAAAAAACACCTTGAACATTGCAGATGAGTACTCATGATTGAAAGTTTAAGTGTGATTGCTCAAAGTATACAATTTACTATATAAATCTGCATATCATTCTCAACATTTTATAATGTTATTTACAACATTTTACAATACTATATTTATTTGTACTACAACTAAAATATACTAGATGAATATACCACTTCTGAAAAGATGCAACGAGATTAATCGTGGATTCTTTGAAATTGCCTTATTTTATGAAAATAATCTAGAATTTTCATCTGAAGTAGTTAACTGGTTCTGAATATTTAATTAAATTTTTTAATTCTACTAATGAATTGATTTTTTAAATTTTCGTTAGTTAGGTACACTTTATTATAGATATTTGAGAATGAAATCTTCCAAGACGACGTAATACAAAATAGTATCAGTACGATGTTTACCTTACGTTGATTATATAAATACTAACTCAGTACTAACCTTAGCATGGTAATAAATAATTATATCCCTTTTTCCTATTTAATGAGAACTAAAGCAATCGAAGAAGAAAACTGTAATTTTAATGAATCATTTTCCCACAACAAATAAATAAAATATTTCCAATGATATAAATCATTTAAAAAATTTTCATCTATATGATTATGGAAATCAACTTGAATTTCATCTTCATAACCATGGTATGTTTTTATAAATACTCTTATTTTCAAATGTATTAGAGTTATGAAATTTTATAGTCATATCTTTTCCACAACAGAGTAATCTATAAATATTTTCAAATTTTAACTATTAATTATTTCAAGAATTAAATAAAATGGCATTCCTATTCGAATGGCAACACAAGATTTTGAATCTGAAAAGAAAGTGATAACAATATCCAATTATAACCAGTGATAACAGTGATAATCCAGTGATAACAATATCCAATTATAATTAATTACTGAGAAAATAATTAAAATAAAAATTTTACATTCATTTACATTTCATAAAAAAATTAAAAGTCTAGTTTTAAAGTAATGTATTGTTTGTTATATTGTTATTAATTTAAATTATCTCAACTAAAAATAAGGAATTTTTTCTTCTTGTTTCACCGAACAAAGAAATTATAGTAATAAAAATAAAGGCAAAATGTTGTTATAAATAAAACTGAATTATTGCTATTTAACTAGAGGATTATTTATAACTAATGGTATAATTTTTTGAAATTCTTAATCACTTTATCAGGATGATTTAAACATCCTTATTAGGCTTTTGTTTTCGATTTCCTGTCACTTAAACGACTGAAAGCCAGTAGGAAAGAATCAATTACGTTGCGTTTCTAATTTCCGTGTTCTACGACAGCCCGCAATTTTCAGCTTCCATGCGAAAATGTTTACCACGTAAATAGATTCCAATTTTGTTGGTTTATTTAGTATTTCTAGAAAAACTAATTATTTGAATACTATGTTCTTGTTTACATGTTCTAAATAAAGACCAGCTTCACACTTTTAAAATTAAAAAATGTATATCTTTTATTTATAAAATTAATAAATATGTATAATAAAACCAAAAAGGAAAGAAAAACTAAGCTTTATTTCAATTCCTTTTCATCTTTGAAATTTGTTCAATAGAAGATTATTCTATTGACCAAATATTAGCATCTAAGTTATATAAATAAAATTTGCAATTGACATTTATTCTCAAATACATTTTATATTTGTTAAAGTGTCATAAATAAACATAATTTCAATTTCTATTTATTAAAAATTGATCTTTGAAAAATAAGAAATTTTTAAACATGTAAAGGGAAGTAAAATTCATAAAAGATTATACGATATTGGTCATTAATTTAAAAACAGAGAAACTCGAATCATAAATCAAAGAGAAAAAGCAATCTAAGTAATGAAATCATGATAAAATTAATATTGATTAATAATTTGGGATAGAAATGAATTTATTATAATAATTTTAATTTCCTCAGCCATGGTCTTTAAAAAATAGGAAATTTTTAATGTAAAGAGGAGCTGTTGTTTCTGTTGTTTGGTTTATTACCGTAAGAGCCATAGCTGGCTATACTGATCCAAACATACGGTAAAATAAGAGAGAAGACTTTGAATTTGCCTATCCCATGTCAATTGCCAAGCTGAATGAAGGTATTTAGTGAAAGACCTCTTAATGTCATTGTATAGTAATGTACAGTATGTCATAGGAAGACCTTCTGACAAAAATTATTTTGCAGATTTTTGCCCCTGAATCAGCTTCTTCATCTCTTGAAATACCTACATGACTCGGGACCCAACTTAACAGAATATAGAAACTATCAGTTTGCAGGAAATGCAGAATGAATAGAACTCTAATCGCAATCGGATGCATTCAATTACTGTAGTGCGAAAGTGTCTCCACAGAATTCATACTATCGGTGTAAATAAGGCAGTTATGCTAAAAAGAAAGTGAAAAAAAGGGGAAGCAAAATTTATAAAAGATTTCAAAGGATATTTGGTTATTAATTCCAAAAAAAAAGATAATCCGAAACAGAAATCGAAATGGAAAAATTAATCTGAACATTATTAACTTTGACATGACTTCACTATTAATCTTTTGATTAATAATACGTAATAGTACCAGATTTATAAAAATAATTTGACAGTGAAACTAGTTAGAATGATAATTTATAAATAGAAATTACTTGAATAGTTAAGTTAGAAATTTAATACTAATTTTTTCTGTTTCATTATTTTATTAAATATTTTGTGGTTTCCCCCCTGATATTTATCGTGTCCTGGACAACATCGCATAGGTTCCGGTATACATGTTAAGCATAGTCTTTGTAATAGAAACTCGTTTTATTTCACTCAATTCTGACATAATATCATTTTTCCATTTGAAAGATGCGAATTTAATTTTAAAATTAAGTTGATCAAGAACATTTGACATGATTTACATGTATCAATGGATTTCAGTGCAAAATATATTTTGGAATAGTAAAAAATTTTTATGTATTCTTTAAGCTTTTAGAAGAAATAAAACGATTTTAAATAATTAAACATATTTTTGTCTTATATAATATGATATTAATAAAAAAGAAAGATATGTATTACGTATTAAGTGTTGGGTTAAAAATGTTTCGGAGATATTTCTTATTTATTTGCATACAAATATATTTAAGAGTTTAGAATAAATTAAATAATTTTACTTAAAACGAACATTTTTGTCTTCAATAGTACAAGATAAATACAAAAATCAAGATATTTATATAATAAGCATTAGAGTGAAAATGTTGCAGAAAAACTTCTTATTTATTAGCATACAAATTTGACAGACCTCAACAAAATTGATAGAAGCATTTGAATCTGCAACTAATCAGCCCCATTCAGATGCGGTAATCTTCAAGAGAGTAATCTGGCAATTAGAGAAACAGTTATGAAATGCATTTCTGAATTAATTGGGAATTTCGAACTAAATTGTTCAAATAAAATAATCTATGACGTGTATGTTATACAGACCAGAGTATTAGTGGAAAGTGTTGCTCTGTTTAAGTAATTACCTGAGTAACGCATTAATTGACTTGAATTGTGAAGGAGATAATTTTTATGTAACGCTTCCGGTAATTTTCCCAAGCGCTTTGACTATTAAGTAGCATACTTTAAAGGAAATCAGTTTATTTTTCTAGGGAAATTACGCATTGGAAAATTCTTTCAAGAAATGCATCAATTATATATGAATTTTTGGATGCAATAAGTGAATAAGAGTCTTTAATAAATGGAAATTTAATTTCCATACGTCATCTGCAATAAGCAGATTTGCAATACATGTTGATGTTTAAAGAGAACTGCATATTTTAATATTTGCACTGAAATTGTTCTCAAAATCTTTTGGATGAATACGTTGAATACTAACTAAGACTTTATATGTATTGAAATTGGTAATATATATTTTTTCATTTTTATGCATCGATGCTTCATAAATGAAGAAAATGTTATTTAATGATTTCACTTTAAATGAAAATAAAAATGCAGCAATTTTATAGCTTGGTGGATGTTTAATTTAGGGGTTTAAAGCTTACAATTAACAAATTATAATGCAAAAATATTAAATTAAATTTAATTTACTTACATTATTATGATTTTGCTTTTCTTTTCTGTCCTGAACAAAGTAAATTTATTTAATAAATTCTGTGAAATCAGAAGTTTTGAATAAAGTTTTCTTAAACAATTTTGTGTATTAATTGAATAAAATTGGAATAATTTGTTAAACAGTACTGAATTCGCTCATGCCGAAAGAAATAAATTAGAGTATTTATTGTTATTCTTTTTGTTATTTCAGAATTCTATTCAGTCTGATTTGCAATCAAGGTTTAGGATTTTTTTTCATATTTCTTCTTCGTTATATCTAGTATAAAACCCATCCAATTTCATGAAAATAAAGCAATATCGTCACGTGGAGGAAACATATGCTGATTAAAACGAGTAACAGATGAGTTCAAAGTCACAAAATCTGAATGTATATGCATTTTTTATATATAAAAGAGATATTGATGGAAATAAAACTTTCCTTATATACAAAGGTTCTGACTGCTTACTTGAGATAGCCCCTCCAAAAAGACGGACTTTGACAAGATTCAAAGTTTTAGAATAATATCTGGTTTTTCAAATTGTGTGTTTTTTAAAAATTCTTTTTCTAGTTATCAGTGAATAATCCTGAGATATAAATTATTCACAAATTTCTTCACATAATTATACTGTGCACTGTAGTACTAGTTTCTGCTTAGCAGACTCATTTCAATATCACACGACAAAAGGATTTGATTGCCCTATGTCTTGGTGTTAAAAAAAACAAAAAAACAAAGTGATTCAGGGATATGAATAATGACAGAGATTGTATTTTTTTAAATGCGCTTACAGATATTGACAAAATTAAATATTAATATCGGGTCATTTGAAGCTCGAAGCAGATTAATTCTTCATCTTCATATACAACATAATCAAATCTTGTCATAAAGATTTATTTGTATTTCTTAATAAGATGTAGTTAAATGTTATAGTTCTTAATAATTTTAACTTATCTTTTAATGAAATGTTTTTTTTATCGAAGATATATATTTTTAAAAGAATGCAGATATATGTGGTAAAAACCGTTCTTCGATGTTGAAAACTCAATAAGTTTATTGAGATTACTTCGAGACTATATATGGAATAATAAGTTACCACAATTATTTTTAGTGCATATTTTTTTTAAAAAATATATAGCTTTCAGATATAGATACAATATGTAGGGTGAAATTATACATTTATTATCAAATAGATATAGAAAAAAATTCTATATTGCCAAGTGATGCTATGCTGTTATTTTTTATTTTTCGTGATTAGATATTCTATGTGCAAATTCATGCAAGCATTTTGAAAAAAAGATTTTAACTCAAGGAATTCTTATTCAACATAAATTTTAAACTATTTGCTTTGTTCTCATAAAGGAACCTTATAAAGCAACAGCCGATTTTTTATAAACATACACTATCCGAAACTAATATTATTTTTTAATTTATTTTTTTCAGCAACACTTTAAACTGAATATTATAAAGAAAAGCTTTGGAAACAAAAAATATATTTCACAAACAATGTCAGTGTTGATATTTTTACAATTAGTACTACTATATAAATTTAGAAATATATCAAACTTTATTCAGTAAATATGTCAGTGGTCAAAATTCACTTTTAGTTGTACAGTCGGTAAGTCTATCTGGCATGTTATTTCACTGCTTTTACATTTCTGGGACACTATTATTGATTAATGTTTATTTATAAACAAATGAATTACTCATTTTTATCGAATATAGTTTTGATAAATTAATCAAATACCTGTCTTTTAATTCCGTATGCGAAAGATAATTCAAAAATTATTAAAGAATCGGATCATTAATCTAATGTTTGAATGCCAGTTTTGATGCCGTTTTAGATCTTAAAAAGTCAAATATAGCTATAATCTGATATTTCATCATGTAATCAAAAGACAGACAGATTTTTCTCAAACATACAATGAAATTCTGAATTTCCTTTTGGGACAATATTTAAGAACACATTTTTGATTTCTTAGAGAATCAGACACATGGTTTTATTTACAGTTACAAGTTATTCCCACTTAGATTTTCAAAATTAAATTTGAGCTTAAAATTAAGTTTTTTCAACCCAATGAAATATTCTTCAAACTTTATTTTGTCATTTTGTTTAGTGGCAGCATTTTTAATAAAAGAGTAAACATTTTTGTTCAAAAGTTCCTTTTGAGCGATGTATACAAAATTAGATAAAAATAAATGTTAAAATCAAATACATAGATACTTGAGATTCAATGAAGTAAGAAATTGTAAAGAAATAATTTTCAAACACTATATTATTTATGTTTGATATTCAGATTTTATTTCTGTTGAAATTAACATGGTAACTCTGAAATGATGGATGTAATTTGTTTTAAATATATCTACCATCTATACTTTCTCTTTTACGAAGAAATAAATAAAATATCGTTAATAATCAATAGTTTATCTAAAATATTTTACAAAATTTTTTATAAATAATATTATTTAAATATTTGAAATAAACTAAAAATAAATCAGACTTGAAATCGTAATGAGAGGTAGACAAGTTAAAAAAATTATCGTAAATATCTCAGGAAAAGACCTAGATTTCTTTTTTATTTTATCGTTACCAAATGTGACGCAAAAGAGAAACTTCTAGCGTGATTTTCAAATTACTTATTTTATGATAGATAAAAATATAACTTTTTTACTCTTTAAATTCAATTAATGAGTTTATTCTAATGATTTTCATAATGTTCTTCTTTCACCAAAATTCTTTCTTTCTTTCTTCCTTTTTTGTGCAAAGTCTGTTAAATTAGAAGACCACGGCTGACTTTGCGAATATTATTAATAAAAATGTGGACAGTTTGTTAATAAGTTTTTTTCTTTCGAATTATCGTATTGATCAGAATGCATTTTTCTTCTGCATATATTAGATTAATATCATCGTTTTAAATTGTTTAACGAACCAATACGGTGAAATGATTTCTTCCGCTTAGTTGATATGGCAATGTTTTTTCATTGCAGAAAGAAAAAGGAAGACTTATATCTATATGCATGTTCTATGTTTGATTGATTTCAATTGCTGAGACGAAGTTATGGATATTGGGCAAAAAAAGTATTTTTGAATTACTTTTACTTTACCCTACTTTAAATAATTATTGCTTAAAAATTACGTTTATTGTTTTATGATCTATTATTATTTGTATTGAAAGTAAATAAACAAAATCAGCAACAAAGATATGTGTTAAAAGAACTGTAAGTGAAGAATGTGTTCATTATGTAGGTTTTTACTTTCTTGTATGTAAATTATAGAAAAAGTAATTGTTAACTCTCAAAAAATTCTAATTTTGGGTTTTTACGAATTCTTTTGTTTCATGCATCCCTTAATTTGAAAATCCCACCTTTGGCATCAAGTTTTTCTTTCTCTAATAAAGGAAAAATACTTTGAGTTAGTGAAATGAAATTAAGAACATGGAGTTTAGGTCACATTTGTATATTTCTATTTAATTCTGAATATAGTATGATTCATATAAATTGAATATATCTTGAAGAAAGTTTTATATAGAATTAAAACACCAGCAAATAAAAAAGAAATCATAGATATTAACTAACGAACTACCTGTATTATATAAAGATAAAACAAAAAATAAATAACTTAAACTGTTTATTAATCGGTTTGGGATGATCTGCTATTCTTTTCTTCATATTCTATCTACAGAATTAGATGCATTCCATGCTTTTTTTCTTATCTATGTTGTCATTTTTATTTATGAAGTACTGAATTTGTATATTTTTCGAGCTGTGAATTAAAAGTTATTGTAATGAGTGTTTATTTTTGAATTTCTAGCTACTGTTCGAACGGAGAATTTTATTTGAGACGTTTGTCTCACTTCACCGATTTCCTCCTGGTACATTTGAGATTATGCTGATAAGAATAAACATAAAAAGACTACTTTATATTTTATGAAAAATTGATTGTTTACAATTTGTTGTGAAATCACGAAGAATAAACATCATCGGGGGTTATCATATAAACTTTATACGATTAGAATAAGAATTAAATGGAATTTTAGTTAAGGTCAACATATTAAATGTAAGAAGAAAATTTATTGCATTGTAGTAACAATAAGTGGAAGAGAACCTGGAAGCCGCAATGTAAATTCCTATTTTTTACATCCGCAATATGATTTTCACAAGGATTTATTTCGCACGTGCAGTCGTAGGAAAAAGAATCACGGCAATCTTTAAAAAAATATTTTAAGAATTAAGGATATTTATCCCTTCCTTCTGAGAGTGAAGAAATGCTGAGATGAGTTGTTTTATCACTGGGTATAGAATTCATTAATAAAAAGGGAAGATTGTATCAGGGAATAAGAAAAAAAATTAGAATGATGTTAATATAGATTAAATTAGGATAAAAATTAGGAATTTAACCGAGATTAAGAGATATCATTACAATTACATTTTCGTTATTGAGAAAATTTTAAAATTATTTTAACACATAGAAAAGAGTTCAAGTATCACTTTGATCGTATTGAGATGAAAGAGAGAAAAAAAAGACTATGGGAAAACATACTAAATTTATGTACGTTTGTGAAATAGATTTTAGTGAAAGCTACCAGGACAAATATTTAATTAAGGTGGGATATTCACATGAACTTTAATGTTAATCAATTGAAATGACGGAAATTAAGCTGTTGAAAATGTATGAGTTTTAGAAGCAACGCAACTCTGAAGTTAAAACTAATATGAGTTTTAATTTTAATTAAATAGTTAATTAGTTCATTAGGAATCTTTAGTAAGTAATTATATATATAATTACTTACCATAATTACTTTTATATATATATATATATATATATCAGTATTTATAAAGTAACTTCTAAGTAAAATCTTTTGTACTTAATTTTCTTACGTTAAAATCAATAAGAGCCGATTTCGATAAGGAATAAAAAGTGTTTTGAAAGTTTTTCAAAAAATAATTTTCTGAGCATAATGAGATCTTGTTATTTGATGCAAAAATAACAAACAATATTTTACCTTAATTATTTAATAGTTTAAAAAAACTATGCATGTATAGACCTAAGCAGCAGTATTTTTTTACCTGGTGTTACTCTAAAAGTAAATGGTAAAAGCAAAATTCTTTTTTGCAAAAAAAGCACTTAATGTTCTTTTATAGAACTTGCTTGCGAAAAAATAAAGTCAACATTTAGTAATGGACCAAATAGGAATAAGTAATCATGTCATCTTTAAAGTACGTAATTATGTAACATGCTAATGAGTCATTGAAATACTCTGATGGTAAAGAATATTTTTTAGAAGACATTAAAAAAATCAGGATTTTTTTTCTACATATATCTTTGTCAAGCCTTTATAAAACATACTATTAGAAGGAGTTACTTGTTTTAAAAGCGCTTAAATGGCAGCTTGCTAATTTACAGAAATCTGAATTCAGCATAAAGTTATCTGGGAATTAGATTTCTCTTTAAATTTCTAGTATGCATAATTGTCACATACATTTTGTATATGGTTAAATATAACTGATGCTTTTATTACGTGATTTTTTAGGTATATTTTTTTTATATACCTCTTGCTCTCTTTCTAGGTGCTTATGTCATTTATCACGGTTATAGATCCTAAATGCTAATTAAATTCACACATTATAAGCAAACAATAATTATATATATTAAGGATTATAATTCTTTCAAATATTATTCTTATTAATTTGAAAGCTAATTAAATGTTTTGTCTTTTCTTAGTTTTTGTTTTGCTTAATAGTATTTACAAATTTTATATGGCAATTTGTGATTCATTTTAAAAGTTTTCTTGAAGCATAGCTTTACCACGATAATGAAATAACTGAAAAACTCACTAATGACAATTTTTATTTATGTTTTGGAAAATCTGCTATATGTATTTACGTTTATAAATGAAATTTATTCGGATATTTAAAACATTAGTAAATTGCTATTTATTTAGTTTTTAAATGTCAAGGATAGATCCTATTTGACATTTGGTTTAAGAACCTATTTGACAATGTAATTATTAAAACTAATAATTACATCGTCATAATTTATCTTAAAAACAGATTCATAAGTAAATTTTTTGCAATAGCAATTTTTCGTATTCTTTTGAATTCCTTTGGATTCTCATGAATGTGTGATTATAAAGTAATTCTAGAATTATCCAGACAAAGTGTATGAATGGATCATTGATGGAAACTTTCTTTTGGATTGGAATTTATGTTTCTTGTAGAAATTTAATTATAATACTTAAAATCTAAATATTTCATCTTGTGTTCAAAAATGAAATTTAAAAAAAACAATGACTTTAATACGCACCAAAATAAAGCATATAACAAAAAGTTAAAAAAAAGCATTTTGAAAAAAAGGCCTTATTAGAGATCCTTGTTATCTGCTACGATACAATCTTTAAATATTTTGTCTTACTTTATAATAATATTTTAGTTGAATCTGATTATTCAAACCTAAACTGTTTAATTTAATAATTTTTCTGTTAAAGTGTATTAAATTCATTTAGATTTATCATTAATTTATGGATATAAATTTTGATTCAAATTTAATAAAGTATTTATTTTATTTAGAAATTATATATATTATTATCTTCTATATGCTAACTATGTCTTATAAATTTAACAAATCTTTGAAACACATGCGTGTACTTACATTTATTGTTAACAACTTTCATACTTATGAATCACAATCATGGAGCTTTCATGGCTTATTTGATAACAATAAATATGTTGATAAATAAATATTTATTGATTTTAGTTACAAAACATTTATATTAAATACTATTAATTTTCGTAATTTGTACAATTTCACAGAAAAGATATGCAAGAACAAAGTTGTTGATTAATGAGTCTTTATCATTTAAAGAACAAATAAGATCCTTGACAATAACATTTCATATTCTTAACTCATTCCTTTACAGACATATTTAAAAATAATAATATTCTGAATCAAACTTTTCTTTTACAAAACAATCATTTAACTATATTTATTTCCAAATTTATAAAATATTTCTGCAATGTGATATAACAGAGCAATAGATTCAGCAAAACAAAGTAAAATTAAATTAACCTTAGAGAAACATTTTATATAGCAGTCATATTTGAAGAATGCTTTATAAAATGCTTTATAACTTTTGATTAAAAAATGATATGATGATAAAATCTTAATGAAATGAGAATCACAAATATAAATACAAATAATATTACTAAATATAAAATATCACCACATTGTAAGGTACTTTGGAAGAACCGAACATACCTTAATTTATGCGTATATTTATGCACATATAATGTATAATATTAAACATAAAATATGTAATGTTATAATAAGTATACATCCGGTGTTTTCAACATATTTCCACATGCATGACAACTCAAATATTACAATCTATACATCAAATTTTACTTCCCAATATTTGGAATAAAATATTTCAGTCACATAAAACTATAAAAAATTTTGTTGAAAAGCACATATACATTTCAGCGTATGATTGAAAATAAACAATACTACTGTAAGAAGAAATAATACTCGACTGGTTATTTCAAAACCAGCTTTCCATGTTTAACACAAGAAATATACGTATATTTCAATGTTGACAAATACAGATTTGCTTAATTTTATCTTTTCGAGAAAATAAGATTAAGCAGCCATAAAAGTTTATATTCCATGTATATAACTCAAGAAAAACTTCTCTTTAATCTACGTAGGGGGCCTTGTGGATTGATTTCCAGTCCACTCTGCGCATTTCCATTTCTATGACCGCTTAAGGTATTTTAGCGAACTCCATTTCGGGACCAACAGACCGTTTTCCTAAACCAAAGGAAAACCTTCTCTTGATATATTCGTCTATGTCATCGTTAATAGTTTCTCGCTTTCCTATCCCTTGCGTAGTCTTCATGGGAATATCTTCCTTCTCTAGATTGGCATTAAATCCTTTCTGATCATCATTTTTCTTCCCAAGACCAAATGCAAATCGGCTATCATCATCTCTTCGCTTACCCAGACCAAAAGCAAAGCGACCACGATCATCTTCTCGTTTGCCAAGGCCAAATGCAAATTTATTGTGATCTTCATCCCGTTTTCCGAGACCAAATGCAAAGCGATTTCCTTCCTCGCCTCTTTTACCCAATCCAAACGCAAATCTACTGTTATCCTCAATATCTCTTTTACCAAGACCAAACGCGAAACGGTTATCTTCTGCAGATCTTTTACCTAGACCAAAAGCAAATCTTGAATCCTCTTGTCCCCTTTTCCATGGACCGAGTTCAGAGTCATCTTCGTGTATATCTCTTTTTCCAAGACCAAATGCAAATCTATCTTCTGGTCCCCTTTTCCCAAGTCCAAACTGAAATCTATCTTCGCGATTTCTTTTACCTAAACCAAATGCGAATCTATCTTCAGGACCACGTTTCCCAAGACCAAAAGCAAACCTGTCTTCAGGACCTCTTTTTCCAAGACCAAACGCAAATCTATCTTCCGGACCACGTTTTCCCAGACCGAATGCAAACCTGTCTTCAGGACCTCTTTTACCAAGCCCAAATGCAAATCTGTCCTCGGGACCTCTTTTACCAAGACCAAATGCAAATCTGTCCTCGGGTCCTCTTTTACCAAGACCAAATGCAAATCTGTCCTCGGGTCCTCTTTTACCGAGCCCAAATGCAAATCTGTCCTCAGGACCTCTTTTACCAAGACCAAATGCAAACCTGTCCTCTGGACCTCTTTTACCAAGACCAAAGGCAAATCTATCTTCAGGACCTCTTTTACCAAGACCAAATGTAAACCTGTCGTCTGGACCTCTTTTACCAAGACCAAAGGCAAATCTATCTTCAGGACCCCTTTTCCCTAAACCAAACTGAAAACGATTTTTTTCTCGTTTTCCAACCCCGAAACTAAATCTTGCTGGATCAGCTCTTTTTTTACCTAAGCCAAATCCGAATCGCTCAAAATTACCATCTCGTTTTACTTCATCGGATTTGACATCATCCTCTAATTCTTCCATAACCATTTCAGTTTCAATATCTACTGGTTGGTTTCCTGTGTCAGAATAATCTGTGCTCTTTTTTCCCAAACCGAAACTATAGGACTGAGGAACTCTCTTTGATTGTTCAACTGTATCGGAATAGATGTTTGAAGAAGGTTCACCTTCATGATTATTATTGCTTTTCGTTGGAATCTCTTTCGTCGTGTCGGCAATATTTACAGCTAAAAGTAGGAGTAGGCAAAACACAGAAGTAACTTGACAGACGCTGTTCACAAAGCATGTGTGACGTCTGAAAAATAAGAAAAAAGGCTTTAAAATATAATCAGGAATCATAATTCATATTAATACATTAGAAGTGGAAATTGCATTTTATTTTTAGAATATTATTCTCTTATGGATTAAAAAGATTTTAAAGACTGGGTAAGTTAGTTTCTAAATTGTATTGTCCATCAAATATTGATTCTAAAATAAAATGGTGAGCCTGTTTCATAAACTTTATGTACTAACACAAAAAGGCTTTAAAAATTAAAACAACAAATCTTGTTTCATAAACTTTGTGTATTTATATAAAAAAAAGCTTTAAAATATTGTGTTAAAGAGTTTGCTCAAAATCCAGAGTTTCAGTCAGATGCAAGCAGTTAAGAAGCTTTAGTCAGATGTGAAATGTTAATTTTGTAAAATTTAGGTTTTAACTTTTAATGAAATATGGATGACAAAAATGAAATTGTTATCAAGAAATGATTATCGTATCTGATATGATGGTGATTTTCAATCTTTATTTCCTAATTTGATGATGAAGAATTTCTAATCTGTAATATCTAAAGAAGTTTGGATCATTTTCGAAATAATACTATTTTGTAAGCTTTGTTGATATTCGTGATACAGAACCACAGTTTGAATTAAACCTGATATATAGTAAACTCCCTTCTTTAATTTCCACATTAAACAAAAAAAACAGTCTTATATGCTTATTCTAGCAATCATGAGTTCATTTTTTGGTTGCAAGAAACTCAAAGCTGTGGCATGATTTTTCATATCAAAGAGTTGATGTATGTATGTATACTATGTCTAAATACAATTAAAAAAATCCCATTGGTTCGATTATAATATTTTCTCATTTTTTGGCCACATCGATCACAGTTTACAAAAGATTCATTTATTGCAATATAATTTAACCTTTTTTTCTAGGAATATTGATTCAATGCATAATTTTTCACTTAATATATGCCCCTGTTTATTAAAAATAAATAAATACACAAAACTGCTTTGTTTAGTTTCTCTGGCAGATGAATCTATTGCATTTTTTTAGCATTCTGTAGTTTTTTTTTAATAATTCAAATTAAAAATAATAAAAATGTCATGCACCGTCTTGTGTAGAGCATTCTACTACAAAAGGTTATTAGAATTATTTATAATATACCAAATTAATATTATTGGATATCAGACAGAATTTGGATAGTTTGTTTTTTATTTAAAACAATATAAAAGTAAAAAATTAAGTGGTTTTTAATAATGGCCGATAAATTCTTATCTTTTAAATTAATTCATATTTGTCTTAATTATAGATGTAAATATTAAAAATTCTGCAAATTATCAGAATATATTATTTTTCGCCTATTACAGGCTGAAATAGAAATAGTAGATGTGAATTTGTGTAATTTATCGCAATGAGCACAAAATGAAAATTGATCCTCACAAAATTATCAAAGAAAGAAGAGATTACCCGAAATGACCATTTTACGGCATTCGAATTTAAAGATTTCGCTAATGAGTTTGAAAATGTGAATGCATTTAAATCAATTTTCATCGAAAAAAATTGCAGTTATACTAAATTTTAATAATATGAACAGATTCACTTTGCAGATACTTGTGCATTTTTCATCCTATTATTTATGATCATTAAAAAAATACTATAACGACATACGCGATTATCTTAAACTACCCCATGTCACCAATATAATCCCCATCATCTTTGTTCTTCCACCGATATAAAGTCGCCAGATTTTATTATTATCAAAGGAATTGAAAGTTTCTATTTAGGAAGCAATTAACTGTTGTGTTACTGGCGTTGCGTTTAATAAGCTGTAGTTGCTTCACCTTCTTGATTATGCATAACGACCACATCAGGAAGGAGATATTAAGTTAGTTTTATGATCTTTATCAATGCTGGCTTTATCGCTAAGCAGGTATCTGAAATGATTTCTTACGAAACTGGAAGTTTATGGCTTAAACATTATTTAAATGACGGTTCCATATTTGACCTTCTTGCATTTAAAAAACTTTCAATCATATTATAATTTCAGATTACTTTAACTGGTATTTTAAGATTACATTTTCTTACCTTTAGTGCTTTGCTTAAAATCAGATTATGAATAAAATATTAGAACATTAAGTTATGTTCGTATACGAACAAATTATACAACAAAATAAATAGCACTTTTAAAGTCTGGGTTTCTTCTCAAACATACTTAAGATTCTTCTTAAAATAACGTAACAGTGAATTGTAATATCATTTTCTTCTCAAAATAGTTCGTTTCCAATATTTATTTATTGCAATGGTCCGAATTTCAGATGGCAGGGATTTCGATACTTAAATCTACCTAAAATACTTTATATGAAAGGGCCTAAGGTTTTATAACTTATGAAAAAATTTAAATTTTTGATATAATTTTAAATCTTCAAACTAGCATTCATAATACCTCAAAGTGATGTTAATCAATCAATCAAAATTGCGCAAAGCAGCTTGAATATTAGGATTCCTAAATTTAATTTTGTATAACCATTAATTTGTAATTAAATAAATGCGATTGAATTTTAGGAATTATTTTGATTTAAGATGAAGTAAATAAAAACATTGATTAAGATTAAAATTTTGCGCTAAAAGTGTACACTAAATGCCTTCGATATAATTAATGAATCTATAAATTATTTAAGAACTACTACCATAGATCCATTTGATTCACCTTTATTTCAATAAACAAACATTGATGTTCTTCGTTATAAATATTCTTCTTCCTTAATTAAAACGCCTTTAATCACCTGAAGAAAATGTTTCGCAATTGCGATTCTGTCAATTCATAAAACCCGGATTGCGCACCTACGGGCGGAGGAAACTTGTATTTGATCCTTAAAATATCTTTTATAGCTTTGTTATCTCCTGGGAAAATAATTTTGCGATTCTAAAATACACACAAGATTTTTTCGTACAAAAGGAACAAAAATAATCTTAGTTTATTTATCAGTTTAATATACTCTATAATTTTACAAATTCTCGGGTTTTCGGATATGATATTGAAAACCTACGGGGGGAATGATTTGGTTCTTTGATACTCGAGTCTAGCTGAGATCTCAAACTTGATAAGCCTAGTTCATGCTAAATACGCAATGGGGCACAATACTATCAACATCATGATATTGAATGTTAGGAGCTCTGCAAGAATTGCTTCAAAATACTCCTTGAATTGCTTCGAAATGGGATGTTAAGAGATTGCATTCAAGAAGTAATTTCTTGCACTATTATTCACTCGACCCAAGGACTTGTTGAAAGACGCAAAAAACTATATAATTGTTTTAAAACTGATTTCTACTAAAATTTTATCGACTTTTTTTCACTTTGTAGGTATTTTTAGTACACCCAAATTTAAAGACGCATACATTAAAATAATGCATCGTTGTGGAAGACAATTAGCGAACAAAGAATTAAATGAATTGGAAATCAATTAATAAAGATCAATATTTGAAAATTTAAAACAATTGAAACTGAGCAAAAACAGTATTCATGAATTGTTCAGTATTTTATGCACACTGAAATATGTTATTATCCATTGCAGATTGTTAGAGGATTTATCGAGTGAAAAAGCATTTAATTCTGTATTGCACTCAGAGTAATTTATCCTTGGAGGTATCAGCACATCCATAAGTATCTGTTTCAAAATCTATAATTGATTGAGAATGAATATAATAGTTGGAATGAAGCTTCCTTTCTCTACATTTTCCACATGGATAAGATAATTTTACAGGGGGGAAGATTTCTTTCTCTCTACATTTTTCACTCGGTTAAGTTGAATTTTTCAGGGAAGGAATTGAAAGAAAATAACAAGAAATTTGTACAACAGTTTACTTTTTCCGATGTAGATATGTTTCATTTGATGACGATCTTAATTTAAAATCCATCTAGAAGGTTTCGTCTTCAAAGGAAATAAGCAAATAGTGCTTTAATTGACAAGGTCAAAGTTTAAAATTCATGAATATGTTACACCATTTATTGAAAGGTTAATGAGACGATTTATGAAAGTGTTAATGGCACGATTTTAAATCGTAAGATTAAAATGCATAAACTCTACGAACATCTACTTCATATGGAACATATATCGGAAATTATGATAAAAATTATAAAATTAAAAATTAGGATAAGTTTTCAAATCAATTTTATATTTTTATTAATTTTAATTTCATTTATTAAAATATATTTACTTTTATGAAAGAAATTCTTTAAGTACCTAAAAAAAAACGTCATGTTTGGAAAGTGGATGGTAAAAATACAATTACAGTAATCCCCAAAAGATTTATTTCCAATCTAAGTTTCAAAGGGCTTTTCAAAAGAGCCATTTCCTCTTTCACATGATGTTTACTTAGAACTTCAGTGGACTCGAAAGAATTCATTTTAAAGAAAAAAATATTTTTCTGTACCATTTACGGGAAAAATCAATATTTTCCCATTCGATTTTTTCCTTAACATAAAAAAAAAGTTTCAAAAATGGCAAACTACATTTCTCAAGATACAATGGGATGCAAAATATTTTTGTTACAGCAGAAAGCCAATAAAAACTTCAAGTGAACACTTTTGAGATGCAGATGAATTCGTTTCAGCTCAATGAAGATTCTTTAGTTTAACTTTTGTTGAAGAGAAACATAAATATAGCAATTGTACACGTTGAACATTAAAATACATCAATTGATAAATATATTAATTTAGCAATTAATATATTTCAGGGATACCATCGTTTCTTCTGTAATCCTTTATTTCATTTTTATTATTTTATTTATAAGATTAAGATTGTTTGATTGTCCTCAATGTTTACGATATGAATATACAATCAAAGAATGACTTATTCAAACTCATTTAAATATTTTTTATCCTCATGATCATCTACGGTTATTACCCGTAACCGTATTTTTTTAATCTTAAAAAGAAACATGTCTTCTAAATAGCGACAAATTTCAGGGATTGGAGATCAGATAAAAGAAGAAATCCTCATGATATAGTTTGAGATCTTTGTGTTTGTTTTCCCCTTTTCTTTTTCTTTTATTTAAAGAACTATCTTAGAACAGCAGAACTATTATAAAGAAAAAAAGACATATTCTAGTATAAAAAGTATCCTCTTTAATCTCAATGCATTAGCAAATTTCGAAACTGATAGATAACAAGCATATACTTCCTGGTAGAAAATTACTTTATATAACTTAATGGAATAAAAAATGTGAAAGATTTAAATAATCATATCTTAATAATCTTGATTCAAATATTGACGGTATGATGTCGGTGGGTCAAAGATATCATTGGATACTATAGGGTAAAGAAGTATATAAACTTTTAACTTTGCTGTTTTTTCAACATAATGTTTATTGGTTCTAGCAACATAAAATATAATTCCTTCCGATATTTAGAGTATTTTTATTAGAACTGTAAGCACATTGTTAACGATTTAAAAAATAATGTTTGAATTTTAATTAGAGTGTGTGTCCATATGCGTAAATAAATTTATGTAAAATTAGGAATATTTTTCAGGGGATCTTTGGGGTGAGTTCACTTTAATTTAATATCTTTATACATCTTTCTTTATTGATCGTTATAATGCTTTGAATTTACAGAGAACCATCAGCAAAATAAATACTGTTTAATGCAATCTATAAATATTCCCTAATAAATGTAAGTAATTATGAACATCATTTTCTATAAGAATCATGTATGTAGATTTTAATTACCAACCCGGAGAATAATATTAGGATACACAGCTCCATATTATGATTCAAATGAATCTTCAGGAACATATATTTGGATTATAATTATTTATACCTGAATAATTAGAAATTTTTTCCTTCCAAAACACGAAAGAAGATTCATTAATAATAGTGCGCACTTTATTACAGACATCATTTTGTATCATTTTGATTTCAAATGCAAATATATATATATATATATCTTGCACTCAAATATTAATACAACAAAGATGACACGAAATCAATATTTAGTTAAAGCCTTTGTGTATATTTTTTTATTTGAAACTTTAAGCTCAAAATGCTATTTTTATTTCAATAAAAATTAAAGGAATATCTATATTTTATGACAAAATATTTAATATAGAATAATCTAATTATTTATTACAAGCTTAAAAGGAAACTAATTATGGGCACATTAGAAAAGCATAAAAAACACCTATGCAATTTATCTATGAAAACTGGCGCGCAAATTATTAAATTCAAAAGTTGCATAAAATATTAAAAAAACAACATTTTTTAAAAAAAGAAAGTTTTCAAATATATTTTTAGGATTATAACCATAAACCAATTTTTGTAACCTATGCTTAAAGTGATTTGCAAACAGAAGTCTTAAAACTGCAAATAGAATTTTGACCTTAAAAATTAAAATCAGGTTTTCCTTCCTGTCTGTTGTAAAAAGTTTATTTTCAATGATATATTTAACAGTACTTATAAAATATTTATTTTTTGTATAAACTAATTTCTTAGAGCAAAGGCAGGTAATATTAAATAAAATTAATTTTATAATTTACTTTATTTAAACAAGTACAATTTTAATAGCATAATTTATGTATATATTTCTCAACTTCGGAATAAGGATATGAGTTTTTATTTACTGGAATTATATATTGCTGTTTTATCATGGTTTCATCATATTAAACTCTTTGTTCAGTGTATGAAAATCAAGGTAAAAATGGATTTAACTATGCTTTAACACAACGTTTTTACTTCAACTATTCTATCCTTAGTCTTTTTATTCTTTTATGAACAGATTCGTTTGGTCGATAAATGGTTCCATTCTGCATAATTTTATGAGCTTCAATTTATTTTGCTAACATAATTATTTAAAATAAGCTTTAATGTCTTCCAACATCAGAGCCTGCATCTTTATTACTCAAATTAAATTTGAGGGGGGGAAATAAACTAGGAAGAGTATTTCAAATTTATAATTTAAAGGGTTATTCGTATTTTAATTTTATTTTTGGGTTTTTAATTTTATGTTTTAAAAATGTGAAATAGATATGCATCTTTTATATTGAATTCATACTATTGTGGGTAAATGTTTATAAAAAAAATCCATTCCGAACAGTTTATTCAAACGGAACAGTAATTAGTTCCCTTTCTATAAATTCACAGTGTATTTTTGTTGAAAAGACAAATTAGAAAGTCTGCATAAGTATTTTGAGAGAGTTACTTAAAATTTGATCCCCTTCATGTTTTCTTTTTTCTTCCTAATATTTTGACGATCATGATTGAAATGTATATCAATATATTCATCAAAATGAATGCCGGCTTCTGGCATAGGGGTAGCGTTTCTTCCCTGCGATCTGGGTATTCCGGTTCGAGCATGGCTGTTCGCCGTCTGTGTTCTACCTGTGAGGCGTGTGAATGTGCCCCCTTGTAAAAAGCAGTTATGCAAGCGAATGTGTGTGTTACCTTCATATGAGTACGAGGTCCGTCCCAAAATAGCCCACGTGTTGCTTTAAACGGGACGTTAATAGAACTAAACTAAACTAAACCTTCATATGAGCTAGAAGTCAGACTTCTGCCCTCTGGGTGCTCAGGGGTTTTTACTCAGAAGCTAGTGTACTCACTTTCCGTGGAAACACTACGCGACATCATTATCAAAACGAATATATCAAGAAATGATGAACATTAATGACGAATTACTGATTTATGTAGTTTATTATTGAAAGACAAATTAGTTCTGATATATTTTGTAAATCGTTAAAAATTTTTATTTAAGTATTAGTTCGTTTGATTTTCCTTTTTTAAAGGTTTTTTTTACAGCATATAAATTGATCAAACACTCAAGATAGCATATAAGTTGTTCCGCAAAACATTTATTTTCTAGGGAAAAAACGCAATTGAGATTTTAAAATTATTAAGCTAACTTTAAAAGTCTGCTCAAAATTTAAATGCTTTCCTGAACTATTCTGTATACTATCATGAATACAAATTATACAAGAACTAATGTAACTTGTTTCGATTTCCGTTTGAAAATTAAGTGTATATTATAAATATACTAACTGTATTATATTATTATATTCCAGTATAGTATGCATGATAGGAATTTTAATTTTTAAAGACATTTTGAATGCTTTTGAGTTACTTTAAAATATGCAAAAGATCATAAAAGTAATTTTTGAAGTGAAATAATGCCGTCAAATATTGAAATTTTACGATTCAAAAATTCTATAGATGGCATATTAAATTTTGCAATACATTTTTTCAACAGAAATTATAGCGTCCTACATTTTATTTATTACTGAGATTTATAAAGTCAAACTTAAAAAGTTAAGATTCCAACTACATTTTAGCCAATTGTCTGCTAAAATAAGGAGTCTTAGCGACTAAATTTAAAATAAAAACGTACATTTGAATGTACGTCTTCTGGATATTGATTTAAAATTTTATTTGTTATAAATAGGCTTGTTGAAGGCATTTTTCAAGCACCTCTGAGAAAAATCTTACAACAAATTAATTAGGCACGATTTAATTAATTGATTAAAACTGCTAAGCTTTTGTGACATCCCAGGTAAGCTTTCTTTAGTTTCGATATAAACTGATACTTCAAGTAGCTGTGATAATATTAATAACTTGCTGCTTCATTCCCATGGAGTGTTTTCCTTCAAAGTTAGTGGAAGGGTTTATATATTTTTAAACCACATATACTGGAATCTATAAACTTTTTCCTGGTACTATGAAGTAAAGTATAAATTCCTATGATAATCTGTTAAACAGTGTAAAAGAATGCATATTATAGAATTTAGCATAACATAATATAGTGAATTTGTCGTTGGAAAAATGTAAATTTGGTATTTAAAAATTTAATTTTTAATTTTGAAGAAATGTTAGTTAAAAATGTGATTATACTTTGCATGATTTTTAAAAAAATATGTATCATATTTTGGAAATTTAGAAGAAAAAAATCTTAAGCTTAGGATTTTAATAATTTTATGAATATTTATCAAATAATTTAATCACTCTGAACAGAGTTAATGTCAATAAGGTTTTGACTTATAATATGATTGGGTTTTTTGTCATGCATATTTATATATATTTAAGCCTGCTTGAAAATTAAGATTTCCAAGTTGCCTTTTTAAATTCAGACTAAATTCATTTCTTAAAAAAAAGCCATGATATTAAAATTTAATTTATATTATGTAATTAACATGCATAGAGTAGTTCAAAAAGGATTTTGACAGGTCACACTTAAAATGTTATTAACATATGCAGCAAAATTTATAATACTTAAGTATATTTTATTTCAAAATATATTGCTTCAAGGAATAAGCTGTTTTAAGTTACATAGTTTTACTTTATGAAAGAAAAATCCTAATCCCTACCCTAAAAATTTATCACAATAAAAACATTTTATAATGAGAATTAGTAATAATAACCTTACCTCAAACTGTGATAAGGACTTTGTTTGATTAACTTTGCAATCTCTGATTAGAAGTTCAGAAATGAGAGTTCTAATTTATATTTAGGAGTATCCATCCTATATTTATGAATTATTTGCTTCATTGAACTTCCATTTATGAGAGAGGTAAGTAGTATGAACTTTATCAAATATTCGTCATTAATACAAAATATTTGAAAAAGGAATGGCCAATTAAGTGAATATGTGATGAAATCCTTTGGGAATAACAGATCTCTGTGTACCATTTTAAGTACTCCTATATATCCTTATTTAATTATACAATTACTATACATGGAATTCATATATACGTGTATTGAAAATTTTCTATTCTAAAATTATGAAATAGATATATTTATAACAGATAAATTTGGAAATATTGAAACATTTTATCAAAGGGAAAATGCAGGTATTAAAATGAAATACACAAGTATTTTAATGCAGCATAAAGAATTTTTTTGATAGAGTTCATTTGTAAGAAATCATAAACTCTGTGACGAATAGATTATTGTAATTCCACTTGGTAAATATAGGTCTAAAGCTTTTGCCGAAACGAAAAGATGGTAAATCGAACTTGGGATATCTAGATTGCAACTGTGGTAGGTCTAATTCATTTCTCTTTCCTAAAAATGTATGAGTTTAGATCCCTAAGATTACTAGAACGAATTTTTATTTCAAAGAGGGGGAAATTCCCCAATCCTTCAAAACCGCTATTACAATTCATGCTCTTAAGGCGTTGATATTCCTCATTTAGCTGCTGACAGTTAAATAAATACATGTGTCGACATTATTTGAGGATTCTGAGGAAATCTGTTGATCCCCCCCAATTATATCTGGGCGTGCTTCTCTAACGAAGCAAGTATCTACTACGAGTAATCAATAGTTCACCCTTAACGCAAAAAAAAATTACAAGGGTATCTAATCATCTGGGGACAGCCATAATTTTGTTGAATAAGCGTTTTTAGTCTTTCAGTAATGATAGAGTTAATTTTCATTTGTATGAGAATGTTTTACCCCTTTCACTAAGCGACTTTAATGTTTTGCATCGAAATAAACTATGCAAACATTCAGACATGCGATCCATCTCGGTGAGTAATTAATTGTTAAAGTGCACATTGAACTGCTCATAATACTAGAAAAACATGGATCCTGTATCCTTCTTCGTATTCATGATATAGCATGTATTAAGTGACTATTCTGTTGGTAAACCTAAAATATGCTTTCCTAAAGTAATAATATAGAAATAACAGGAAAATGAAATTTCAGTGCTTTAAATCAGCAAACTGAACTTTATTCATAAAATCTTTTACGAAGCTCATGGAAATCATTAAATAAAAAGAAGTCAAAGGATAGTGCTGCTTACACTTTAATTACATAGTGATGCTTGATGACGGACGTTCCGTATTCTGTTATGACTGCGTCGGATAAATGTTTGGATGGATTTTTGTCACTTAATCATACCAGAGAGGCTGAACAAAATTAGATGAAATTTAGCACATACATAGATTATAGTCAGGAATAGAACATAGGCTACTTTTTATGCCATTTCATTGAGTGGTTCATTTTTTATTCATTAAAACTAAATTTCGCTCCAAAAAGCTGAGACCAAATCCCGCCAAAGATGAGTAAGGCTCCGGGTTTTTTTCCACTAGTAATCAAGTTAGAATTAGCATGATTTCGACAGATTATTTCAAACGATTCTATTTATTTTCTTTGTGCTTGATGTATTTAAAATCAAATGTTGTTAATGAATCCATCTTTCGGATTTACTCTGAAGTACTTTCAAATAAAAAAAAAACAGAATAAAGGAAATAAAAAAAAATTCTAATCTGCATTAAATTACCCCAACTGGAGTAGGAAAGTCCAATATTTGCATTACACCAACTGCCGTTGTAATTTCAAACGCGATTGTCGACAACTGCGTTTTCTTGAGTGCTTTAAAATTGGTCAAGTTGTATTTCTATGCTATATATTTTTCGTATATGCTTATAATTTAAGTAAATTGTTTTTAAGATAGTTTTAATCTTTTTGATTTGTTATTACTTAATAATTTATCAAAATGCCCAGAAAATGGAAATCTAATCTTTCGAAAAAGAGTAATCAAACTCGGGCTATGAGATCAACTAGAAGGACAGAGTCGAATCCTGAAGACGAATTTAGAAGAATCAAGGAAGCAGAGTGGCAGGCTATTTCTAGATCTGTTGAAATGCCATAAACAATATTGGAATAACGAAATTGATCAAACCGTCTTATACACACATACGTCTTATGCATAGTATTAAATTTCCACGCTTACGAAGTCGAGGGAAAAAGCTAATTTATGATAACTATTTGAAGATGGATGACAATAAAAAAGAAACTGAATGGTATCAATATTTCTTTGTGCAATCCATATTTTCCAAAAATTTAGAACACTTAAAATCCTTTATCTATTTTTACTTATGTATAATTTATGCATTCTGATATTTTACGCTGTTATATTTCAATGAAAATTATGTTGCATATACAAATAAATGGCGTCTCGTGCCATTCTTCTTGTAAAATTACTGAAAGTATCACAATATTGGTTACAGAGGATGCATGTTCTATAAAATGTGTTTATCGTTTATAGCCCATAAATTATTTATAGCATAATATGTATGCAGTTATATAGAATTATGAGCATGGTATCCTGTATCGTCAAAGTTACTAATTTGATGTGACATCACTTTTACTTGTATAAAATTATCCGAAAGAGATTTTAAATTTTCATAATTTCTGCTAAATAGCAAACAAATATTAATATTAAGCTAAAACAATTATTTTGTTGAAATCAAATGTTAATCGTCCAAAAATTACCCATTTCTTGGAAAATTTTAACAAAACAGTACGTTTAAAAATAGCTATTGGTTTCTTACAATTTTTATTTTGAATTAACTTTTAAGGTATTCTGTCAACAACAGATGTAGATGCTTGAAAATTCATAACGTATTCTACTCTAATATTTTTAAGTATGACGTTTCGATATCCGAAATAAATGATTTAAAAATAATTTTTAATTAAGGTTTGAAGATGTTATAGTGAATATATAAGGGGGAAAAGAGAAAAAATTAAAAAAAACTATTTTCTTTTTTGTTTTCATAAAATAACTTTTCAAAAAAAAAGTTTTTTTTTTAAATGCCAAGCACATTTTTAGAAAGAAAACTGAAAGTAAAAAATGCATTTAAGGGTGAAAATTTTTCTAATCACTACCGCATTTTAAGCCCATTACAGAAAATAGTTTTTTACAAACGTGTAAAAAGCCAAATTCATCAAATCTTACTCAAATTCAGAATATACTCTGGATAAAAAAATACAAGAAAAGTTTTTAAAATATGCAATCGATTAACAACGCTTTCGATCATGAAACATTTTTTGCAAGTGCGGGCATATCACATCAAAATCCGATTCTTCATATTTTGCGATACACTGTCAATTAATCCAGGAGCAGCACTTTTTCTAATAAAATGAAATATGATAAAAAGAAATCCGAAAATCAATATTAAAATGATATAATTTAAATTAATAAGAATGAATGGACTGAAGATTTAGTAATAAACTATTTCAAATCAGCGAATTTGTTTAAAAAAGTCAGTTTTATCAAAAATTTGTCATATTGAATATTTTATAATATAACACTGCAACATAAGTTAACAACAGATAATTTTCAAATAAAATAACTTCTCAATTAAATTAAATCATATATTTCTAATGGACTAAAGTCTTTAGAAAACTTTATTGCCATGTTATTCAAGATATACTTGTAACATTATACATTCTTTTGTTGCATTTTATTTTCATAACAATATTACCCATTAAATTTGAATCTATTCCGGGAAATTTGCTTTAAGAAAATAAAATATAAAAATTACCAAAAAACGAAAAGAATATAGTCTTAAAGGATTGAGATAATGCAAGTTTATCCTAGTATATTTAATGCAAATTAGTTCCTGAGAAAATTTGGACATTTTTTCTCATTCCCAGAAATGTATTGATTAAAAGCTATTCTGCTTTGGAAAGATTTCCTCTAGTTTTTAAATAGAAAACCTTTATTAATCCATTAAATTCCGTATTTATCAAAATTATATATTTTTTTACAATTATTTAGAGCTTAACCCTTTATTTACTGACGGTACTTAAAAGTACCATTTAAATCTAGCTTATATCTTTACTATAACACTATTTTTTCCGATGGTATTCTAAAGAACACGGAGAATGTAACCCGAATAACATGAAGTTAATACAAGCTAAAAGTAGGAATTAAAAATATTTAATAATTAAACTAATTGAGATATTTCTGTTAATTACATTTTTTCTTGGGTTCCCTAGGATTATTTTGCAAGGAAACTAAACGATTGGTGCAAAAATGAATTTTAAAAATTGATGGCGACATAATTCAGTAAATAAAGGGTTAAATAAGATAGTCGGCATATAAATACAATATACTTGATTCAATATATATAAAAAAAATCTTTCAATGTTAGGGTAATGATTGAAATAAAAATTTTCTATATGCTTCAATAATTTAAAATATTTCATAACGCTTCTTTCTTTAAAATTAAACTCTTTTTAAAATGCCATTTCTAATAAATAAATAAATATAGCATTTCTTACAGTGAAATTGAATAACATTTATAATCTTTTTAATTGGATGTTAGACGCTTTTTGCAGCAAGTTCTGGTATTTAAGGAGAATAGTTGCAAAATATTTTCTACAGAGAGATTGAATTTAAATAATGTTTGTTTTAAACTTATCGCATTATATACATACATTATATACATTAGAATTACTATTATTCATTAAATTTAAATTTTATTTTATTTTTAAATTAAAAAATAAATATAATTGAATTGAAAAATTTATTTGACGGATTAAATTTTTTATTTATTAAATTCACTAAACATGCTGCATTGATTGATCCTTTACTTAATGTAAAGTAGTAATAATCACTCTCAAAACGAAGAACCTCACCAAATAATAAGCCTTCTGCTAGAAAGAGAAAAAAAAATCACTATATTGAATGTTTAATTAATGTGTTAATTAATCTGCAAATAAATAAATATCAATTGGACTTTCACAGTAACAATTGTAAATGCCATCTGTGATTGGAGTGAAAACACGAAACAAGAAAATGAAAATTAACATTATCTTTCACTTTTCAGAAAGAAAGTTACATTTTTTTCAAAAGTAAAATGCTGAATAATCCGTTTGAATTCATATAAAAAGAAATGCAGAAAATAATTTTTTACAAGTATTTAAAACTAATTATCATGCTGTTACACAATAATTTTCGAATGCCTTTTATTATCCTGACAGTTTTGGCAATGCGTAAAAGTTAGTTATCTGCATATCAATTCTTTAAAATAAATTCTAATAGGGCAAACGAATATTATTGTAATGTTTAACATAATCGGATCGCGTCATCGGATTATTTTATTCTTTTGATAGTGTGATTTATTTTCATTATTTATTGCATTGTAAGAAAATTGCTACTTATTAAGTAAGATAGCTACAAAATGTAATTGAAGATAAAAGGAAACTATATTTTTATTTTTTTGTCAATTTGCTGGTAAATACGATTGATAACTGTTTCGCGAGTAGGAATGAAATAAAAATGTTATTAAAAAAAGATTCTACAATAACAATTCTTTGTGCCAAAACGTTTATAAAGAAGGAGGAAACAGCGTTGAGTGAGATCCCTGGTTGAAAAAGGTCTACAAAGTTTTGAAAGCCTTTTGCCATTTATGAAATTGGAATATGCTATTTCAGAGCATTGAATAATTTACTGAGACATCTCAATTTAATAAAAAAACTCAATTTTGAAAATCAGAGTTTTCCCATCAGCTATCAATCAGTAACTAAAATAAAATATAGTTCACGAATTAGCTTTTTATAATTGCATTTAAAAGAGCGTATAAATTAATTTATATTCTATTTAAATTAAATGGTTTGCTAATGCAAAATATTAATCCCCCTAGGGGGCAGTAGGACACTTCAGAATAAATAAAAAGTTACACTAAAGAATAAGTAAGTTCTTGTCTCTTTTGTATGTTGTGGTGATATTGCCTGATAAGCAAAAGGGTAGTGTTTAGACAAATCCTACCTCAATTTAAAGGGAAGACGAGAAATATGTGAATATCCAGAATTAATATACATCGAACAGCGCGTCCAATATTATTTGTCAGATATTTCGACCTTTTAGTTGAAACTGAATTGTTCTAATATTTTGAGTAAAAAAAAGACATTATTTTGAAATATATGTGTTTAATTAAAACTGTCAATAAAGTAAAACCATTTATAAGCACCAGCTTAGTAAAAAATTTAGCAGATGTTTAATAATTGGCTGAAATATAAAAAATGCCTCTAAAATTACCATTTAAAATAAAGTCCACATAAATTGCTCATATATATAAATTTCATAATTCATAAATAATAAATATATCAAGATTTAATTATTTAATGAATATGCAATTTAAATAAGAATAATTTAAGATCATATTAATAAATGCTAAAATTAGACACATGTTATTCAAATATATGTATGATTTAGAAAACAATCGACCTTTAATCGAACAGTTAATTTGCAATTAATCTCTTATGTAAATGATTCGATCTTTCTTACGGAACATATTATTGCCTTTTATATAATCAATCATTTTAAAGGAGCATTCTTGTCGGGTAGAAAATATTATTACAACTTTTATAATTAGATATCCCAAAGTACCATTGAGAAACATCTCTAAATGAAGATAAAGCAAAACAGAAGTTAGCTAATCTTAAAGAATAGAGAAGCGGAAATTGATCTTGAACTAGATCGATAACAAGTGAGGCAACAAAAGCAGGAAATAAGAATTTATGTTCCTACATTTGACTAATATTTGTTAAAGATGAAGAAGTTCTTCAAAATGCAGGTGGTTCAGAATGCTTAGAGATTATAAATTACTTATGTTGGGGGCCTAAAGTAAAAAGATAATAAAATCTATCTATGCAGGTCACTTATTTCATAATATAGTTAAATTATAAAAGAATTCAATTTCATTTTAATATAGTTTGTAATATTTACTCGTTTTTTAATTTGTGTCTTTCGCTTACCGTTTGAAGAATCTTGCATTGAATTATCTTTAATTATTGTTACATTCAAAAATTTGTTATGAATTTAATCATAAGTTGGAAGCTTTAATTATCCCTTTGTTTAGATGCCCTTTTATCTGTTAACATGATATATTGCACAATATTTCTCTTATTCTGAATGATGGGCTATATTATGAAAATACTGTATAAAAGAATATATAAAATTGTTGAAGAATCGAAGATACAGCTTTATTACAAAATGTAAAGAGTAACATAACACTAAATAAGGAAAAAAACAGAAATAAAAGGTGGTTCAATGAAATTAGAAATTTAATATATTATTTTAAATTAAACTTTTAAACAATATCGAGCATAAGTGACGCTTTTGTAGGCGAAGCAGTACATTCAGAAATACTAGTTTTTTTTTTTAAAGAATTAAAAATTTAAAATAAAGCGGAAGCAAATTTCAGTTAAAAGTAGAGACGAATTATTTAGATTAAAACTGTTTCTTAAAAAGTACTTCGAGCTATACAGCGAGAAAACTAAGTTATATAATTGCAAATTGTAAAAATAAATGAAAAATAATTTTTAAAAATTGTAAAAATAATCCAAAAATAATTGTAAAAATTATTCAAAAATAATTAAAAAAATTAATTTATATTTTAATTAAAAAAAATTAAATAAAATTAAAAAATAATTAAAAAATATATTAAATAAAAATATATATTTTTAAAAAATTATGCTTGAAATATATATATATATATATATATAATTATACGTTCTGATAATGCAACTCTTTATGCATGCAAGAAATTTAATTTCAGTTTTAATAAAATTATAAATACGAATGTGGTGACAAAAATACACATAATTAAAAATATATTTAAGATGATCTAAGAAATGAAAACACAGTAAAATATAAAAATTATTATAATATCTTTCATAAGAGAAGACTGATTATCCAACTAAAAAAATAATTATTTCTGCCAGAAAGAATTCTCCATTTTGAGCAAATAAAAATAAATGATTTTCTTCTTCCAGGAATAATGAATTGGAAAAATGATACATAATCCTACTTTTGAGGAATCAGCACATTCTTTCAGGATTGTGTTGTAATTGAATTAGCTACTAATTCACATTGTTTATCATCATAAATTTATAAACTAACACTTCTTTACAATACATTTTTCATTACTTTTTCTCAAGGGAAAAGCTATGACTAATGCATTCATAAGCATATTTTGAATTTCTGCACTTGATTCGAAAATTTTCGTTTCTGGAATTCATCACTATGCATTAGTTTTAAAATTAATATTTATTACTTTTTCCGTCACTGTTTGATAATCATGTTTGCTTGAGAGGAATTGCGAATAATTCCAGACAATATTTGGATTTCGTAAATTAAATTATGATAATATTTTTTCAAATTTATATACAAGCCTGGTTTAACATAAGGAAATATTTGTCTCTATTGTGGAAGAAAAATTTATAAGAATTATGAAAATTGAAGATGAAATGTTTTTTAAGTTATTTACAATTTAAAAAAATATTAGTACTAGGATTAAATAATTGCATGTTCAATAATTCTTTACAATTAAGAGTCCTTTGTAAAATAACTAGAGATATTAAACATAAAAAGAAAAGCATTTGGAAGATAAAAAAATATTTTTGTATTATTTATAAGACATATATATTGTTACTTTATAGGAAAAATTAATTCAGTTTTAAAATTATATAGTAAATTCATGCGCATGTGCTATTTCTTTCTTAGATTTTCATATTGATTGATAATATTGACATAACTATTAAAAAATAATTGAACAAAAATTTTCTGAGTACAAAAGGCAGGGTATTTAGAATTAGAATAAAAAGAAATTTGAAACATTAAATATAAATTTCAGAATCAAAATTGTAAAGCCAAGTGCATACGAAGACAAAGAAGCATTAAAAAATAATTGTCGTTAACTTACAACTTTATTTGCATCAATGTGATGTCTTTAGTTATTACTTAGAATTGATAGTTTACTAATAATTTAGAATTAATTGCTAACCGGTTATTTGAAATCTTAATTTTTCAGAATTAAAAGCTAATCAATTATTTAGAATCATTCACTAATTAATTATTTAGAATTATTCATTCATTAATTATTTAGAATTATTCATTCGTTAATTACTTAGTGCAATTATTAGCAATTTAGAATTAGTATTCAATTAATTAGTATTAAAAAATACAGTTTCTTTTTTAATTGAATGAAGCAAAATCTTTTGTTTGTAGTTTATATTTTTGTTTAGAAATATATAGTGGATTTAGTGTAGGGGCAATACATTTTATAAACACAGGAAAGTCATTAAAATTAATTTTTTTTTAGTTTCTCAAATACGATATTTTTTATATTATATTTTTAAAGCTTTCAATAATTATATATATATATATATATATATATATATATAAAATATAATATGTGTGTGTGTGTGTTTTAGTTTATGTTCATTTTGTAAAATCCTCTTCTTTTATTTCAAAACTAAATAGCTTTATTTTATTGATAAAACTATTCTTCATGGTGAAGCAAATGAAGTTTTAATCCTAAATGTAAATACTAAGATAGAAGTTATGTTGTTGAGAGGAGCATATTTATATCTTTATTTTCATAATTGTGATGTAGAAATCCGGCAATGGAAATTTTCAAAAGCTCGTCCTAATTCTTAAAGAAATAAAATTAGCTCTCAAAACACAACCTTCACTCGAAACAGCACTTACAAAAAGTTATTTCGAACTTCCAAATGATTAAAGATGTAATAAGAAAAGATTTAACATCATTAAGCGAATTGAAGTAACTAAATAGACTTTAAGAGTAAAACATAAACTATATCGTGGTGCTGGAGACAGTTCACTGGAAATATCGTTCATTTAAAGAAAATCCATCAAGATAATATATAGTAACTGCTTGAAACTTCTGGAAATGATGACTTTTTTTAAAGTCTGTAAAAGGAAAATACAAATTGAGCAAATCGATGAAGTGATTCAGAAAAATGTTAATTTATTTACTTCTTTTACCTTCAATGATTAACACATTTTAGTATTTCAATTTTATAGGCATATTAAGTATTTGAATATGAACTATTTAATTAAAAAATATGGCTTTTAACCTCTGCTTTTTTATGATTCTAACGCGTTTGCCTCTTGCATGAAAGAAACATTTAATTTCTATTACCTTTTAAAAGAAATGTTAATTTTTGTTGTTTATTAACAAAAGTACTTATTGAAATTAGGTCGTTATTCTAGATTTAAAATATTTTTAAGGTTTTGGTATGTTATATGCTAATAGAAATATATCTAAGCATTCTAATTCATATATTTCTCATATTATACATTATTATAACGAATATTAATACAAGTCTGACTTTTTCATAAAATCGATAAATGAAATAGAAAGCGGTTATAACATTAAATTTTACTTTTATGAAAATAATATTGCCCACATATATGGAATATATAATAGGTACTAAAAAGATTTAAGAATATTTAACTTTAATTATTCTTAAATATTTTCAAGGTTGGTTAAAGCATTAAAAACTTTACTTCTCCTGTCATATTTCTGTGTTTAAAAATAAATTATAGAACATACAAGGAACTAAAGAAATGAATATTTTATTTCAGAAGCAACAGTAATAATATTTAAGAATTATTAAGTAATAAATTAACTAAATAGCAATAACTACATAACTTTTTAAAATATGTTTATGTAAAAGCTCGTTTTTCCTAGTTTGCAAATAATAATATTAAATTGAAATTCTATATTTAAATTTATGAAAGCATGTAATTTTTATAGCATTTATACACATTTAAATTAGAAAACGTTCGAAAAATTTGAAATATATAATATATTAAAAAAATAACAGTACAATAAACTAATAAACGAATATTAATATAAGTTTACTACTTATATTAAACGAAGAAGTTACTAAATTAGTACTAAAATAATATAAGTCATTAAGAGAAGAGAAAAATATACATTTTTTAAAGGGAATTTAAGATAATAATTTAATAAAATTAATTCTTGAGGCATTACAACCTTATTCTAGCTTGTTCAAACTTAGTCCAGATTCATAAGAAGCCCTTGCCTCAGGATTTCATTAAAATTCCTATTAATATTCATAAACATAGTGAAGGCTTAACTTATTTGACTAATACATTCCAACTGATCCAGTTGAAAGTCATTTCACATATACTAATTAATTTTTTCTAACCATGGTATTTTTATATTGAATTAACTGTTTTAAGACTTTAATCTTTGCGAAATGAGATGAAAACCTTAATAAGAGAGAAAAGTGGAATGTTATATTTTCAAATTAATGCATAAAATGGGATGACTGATATTCTTTTTGCGTGGGAAGATGTATTATATATTTGATATTGAAAGAATGTAAATGTTGAAGAATGTAATGAAGGTAATTAAAGATTACTTATGCATATTGGAATAAAAATTCCATCTAATGATGCAAATAGGATAAAAAATGTTTTGTATATTTGATATCGGTGTGAAAAGTTGTTGTAAAGTTGTATTAAATATATCTACATAGTTGTATTTGAAAAATTGTTTTTTTCTCAGAAACCTAAGCATATGGTTACGATCTTAATTGAATTACAGTGTAAAAAGTCAAAGAAGATTTTTGATTCAAAAGCAAATATTTTGAATGGGAGCTGGATGAAATTGCTCAAATTCTATATATTGATTCATAAAATATTCAGTTCTAATTTCTTTGGCTGGATATATTGTTTTATCAATGTTTAGCAATTTTTTTATACTCACAACTCTGACGAAATAAAATGTTCATCAAATTCCCCTAAGTCAACCTTATTTTTCAAAACATTAATATTAAAATTTTTATAAATATTTTTTGAGGGATAAGTGAGTATATTAATCACTAGTTAATATTAAGTCACTGTTGGGAATAGTAAAAGGACAATCAACAAAGGAAATAATGTGTATAGTGATAGATTTAAGCCTGTTTAAGTGACAAATTTTGAAGTTTAACACATTTCTTTCACGGACAATTATAACATTTTAATATAATTTCATTTATAAAAATTATTTTTAACATAAACAAAATTAAAATTATAGGTTATGCAACTATGAAATTTAAAGAAGAAATGTAAATAATTGTTATTTTGGTGGAAAAAATGGCGTTGTTAACGTACACTGTGGGATTAATGTAGGGTTTTAAAAAAATAATTTACTTCTGCTATAAACTTGTATCTAAAAACATTTTATTTAAAGAATTATGCATAAATTATTCGTTTTTATAACGATTTTTACAATTTTATATAACTGTTTCTTAACTTTTAAAATAAAAATATGAAATGACAAATGATACTAAAACTATGAATCTTGAATAATATGACTGTACATATGAGTTTCTGTAATCTGTAAATTAAAAATCATTCTTAACCTTAAAATTTAACGTTTTGCGATTATTTTTCAAAAACTTTTTTAATATTTTCACAATCGAATGAAATTTATGTCGCACCTTTATTTTCATCAATATCTCATTACTTGGCAGTAGATAGCTCATTCATTTAAACCAAATAAGATTAAGTAAAAAAATTACGAAAATTTTATTTAAATTACAATGGAAAATTATTTATTATAAAACAAATAGTTCATATTGATATAAAAAGCCTTTAAATTATATTAATGCTTATTATGCGAAAATTTTCTGTCAAAATAGATCTATTAATAATTAAACACTTATTACAATCTTAAATGGTAACACTATTTCAACTAAACATTTTAATTTCATCGAATAAGTTTTGATAATAGATTCGGTTAATTGGGTTTTCAAAATTAATGCAGTTTTTTTTTTTTTTTTTTTTTTTTTTTTGTAATAGCAACTTATTCATGCTTTTGTAAATCATTAAACTTGGTGAAAGGCTTAAATATGTAACTGAAAACAAATTATTGAATAAAAAACTGGCATAGTTTTATCTGAATCATGTAATTTACCTCATCAAGATTAATGTTTTTATCAAAAAAAACCTCCTTTAATGCATTTATTATTCATTATAAAAAAACTTAAGTAAATGAATGAAAATGGGATTGTTTTTTTTTAATTCTAAATATTTAACACACACACACACACCCATTATATATATATTATACACTTTCAGTTTTATCAAATTAGAAAAGAATTTATTCGGACTAATTTTCCAACAAATGTTTAAGAACTTGGGATCCAAAATGAATATTTTGGCTTCAAGGAATCGATTCTTAAGTATAAACACATTCTTCATACTTCAAGTAGAATGAAATGAGTTATTAAAATAATGCATTATTTAGCATTAAACATAAAATTTATGGCCTAAATAGAAACTGCCTAGAATAAATTAAATGCAGATCGTTTCCATATTCAAATAATTTCAAATAATTTCATTTAATTCAACAGTTAAGATTTATGCTACGAAATTAAGGTGAAATATGAGCCTTACAGATGTTCCTTAAAGAGGTAAGAATATAAATTTTCTTTTCTAACGAAGGATATTCCTTTACGTAGTCATTATGGTAATTAGAAAGTTAAAAGATTGAAAGTTAAAGTAATCTAGTGCAATATTGAATAGATAAGTTATGAAGAGAATTATGCAAGTAGTTTCGTATTCAGTACGTTGTAATTACTAAATAATGAAGCTTCTGCAATTGATTAATCAACGAAAGTTGAAAATGAATGTATACACCTTTGAAATCATTTCATTCTGTTTGAGCCATATAAACTATTTCAAATTAACAAACGGATCTATAGCAATAGTGCAAAATTATCCAAATAAGTTGTTAAAACATTTTATAAGAAGAAAAGTTAACAAAAAATTTATAGCATCTGGTTTATCAAGCAATGATAAATTCTGCAGTGATAATATATATTTTTATATTTTTGAAAGACCTTTGATAAGAAATCATTATAATAAAACATGTATATTTTTCTGAACACATTACATATTAAAGAATTTCCTTATAATTTTTTCAAAGTTCTTTTCCTTTTATGATACTGTAAATATTATTGATTTCAAAATTAAAGTCAGTTTACAGTAAAATTTAAATCTAATATAGTATTCCTTATATAGCAGCTACATTTCTATTTTATAATCTTTGTTTTTTATAAGTTGTCCTTTTAAAAAGTGGCAACAGTAGTAGCGTTTTGTTGGAATAAAAATGTAGCGACTTGATTTAGTTTCGCTTACTTAAATCTCAAATATAATATGAAATTATCATTCCGGAAAAATAATCTATATTAATAACCTATCTCAATGAGTTCCACATAACAGCGCTACATATATATATATAAAATATTAGGTAAACAAATTATGACATTATAGTTATTCACAAGCTTATCAATATAGTTTACTGCATATAAATTATATTGCCTAGATATAATAATAAAATTATTAGAAGTTTCATTATAAAGATAATTGGATTTTAAATTTGAGCCTTTGTTTTATTTTTTCCTCTGCAGGTTAAAATCAAACAATTAAGGTACAAAATATTAAAAACAATAAAATATTAAAAACATTGCTATTCATTCACATTTCCATAAATTATTGTCTTTATTTATTATTGCTATGAACTGTGTTCATTGCATTTTCTAGACAATTAATGACAAGATATTTTTTAGCAGATAAGTGGTCATTGAGAACGAATATCTTAGTAGCAGGCAGTCAATGAATATTTTTAAGATTTGTTTTTTAGATTATGTATTTATTTACCAATTATTTTTGAGCTAGTGTGATTGTGTGTCCCATTTTCACTTACGACAACATTAAAATTTTCTTTAAAATAAATAATATTCCTGGGAAGAAAGTGCTTCAATTATAATTTCGTATAGTGAAAGCTAATATATCATACATACAATGGATTCATATATAAATTGATCGTTTATCTGCCTATATAATCAATATATGATCAAAATTATAAAATGAACTAACATCTACTTTTTTGTTATATTATATGGAAACCAAGAAATTTAAGAAAATCGTGAATGTTGAATATTTTTTAGATGATACCCATTAGTTTTGCTTAACAACTAAATAATAATGTCATATATTTTAAAGCAATGATCATGAGCTAATATCGGAAACTGAAGAATTAGGAATTAATGGAAATAGAAAATTGGTTTTTCTTGTTACTAAATTGCTACTTCTGTTCGAAGTTCTTTAAGAATACATGAAAACAAAGAACAAGAGGGCACTCTATTACTACATGGTAAACTTAAGCTCTTTTAGGACGGAAGTATTGTCATGATTTTTATACATATTACTGTAGTTTTTTGTAACATAAGTACATTAATTCAGAACAGCTGTTTATCAAGTTCTACACGATTATTGACTTATGAATCAACGAATAATCGTGTATGTACATCGTTATGCTATCGATTCATTTTCCACAAGAAAAACTTGTTTATCCTCTTTTTGTATTTAAGGTCAAAGGATTTTCATATAAAAGCAATTGTCCTAAACGCGAATTTATTGTACAGTTTTCTAGTAGCAAGTTTGAAATTATAATAATATAATTTTCATAGAGAGCGACTTCATGAACTTATAATACGATTTAAACTATGATGTTTTAGTTCATATAAATTTATTAAATATATTTTTGTTTGTGATACTTGTTCCTGGGTGTTTGTAAAACTAATAGTAAATTTTCAATTAAAAACCTCTCAGGTGTCTATTATCAGTGATAAAATTTTAGTGGAAGTATAAATAATTGCAATAATCAGCATAAGGGAAAATTGGAAAATTCGTTGATAATTTAAAGGATATTCCAAGATTTAATTTCTTTTCGTTACTTTTGATAATAAACAGACTGTTCAAAATAGTGGGCTACTTTTAAAAATTTAGTAATAAGAATAATTGGCCTATTAATATAAAAAAAAATATTTTACAAAACAAATGATAAAACAATCAAATATTTCTTTCATATTTGCTCTATATTCTGCTCGAAATACAAATAAATCACTTTTTATCATATTTTTCAAACTGGTTGATTTCATAACAAAAACTATAAGTATATTATAGTGTTGTAGTTCTTACTTCAAAATAGAACTAATATGGGGATAAAAGTATGTCTGGTATAAAAAAATGCAATCTACTTATAAACAAGATTTATTTCGCTTATTAAAATTTTATTTTATTCCTTTCAATATATTTGTTTACAATTTTATTTTTATTGTTCGATTATTATCATCTTTTAAATTTCCCTTTTGATTGAATGCCATTGTAGAATAGTTCCATTAACAATGAGTTTATCTGCCGGTCACGAAATTCAAAAGCAATTATTGTAAAGTTTTGTAATATTAAATATTGAAATCATAAATGAATATCATTATTTATCGAAGAATTTATGTAGTTATATTTATTGAAGTAATCAAAGAAATTACAGGTTCAAAAAAGAGTAAACAAAACTTTCGAGGGGAAAAGTTTGAAAAATGATTTAAATCTTTATAAGTACGACAATACTTGATGCTTTCTTTTCTGTAGAAATTTTTCCTAATCGTTTGTGTGGACAAAAACTTATGCAGACAAATGATCAAACTATTCATTCCAAGTAGAATAAGAATTTTAAACCACTGTTCTGAGCCAAATGGGCTTTTATTTTTCTTTAAATGTTGGTCATTACAGAAATACCCGAAACTAAATAAGATTTCTGCTGGATCAAAGAATTTATTCGCTTCATCTAATTCGCATCTTCTTTGGTATTAAACCTCGTAACGAATTGTGTTTAAAACAAACTTCAGATTCAAAAGACATTAAATACTCCATTTCAATATTATGCCGAAGCCATTTTGAACCAAAATTAACAGGGATACAGGATAATTAAAGAGTCCGTATAATAAAGATGCTTTGAAATGTTAGAGCCAATTGAATTACCCGTGAAAGGCACCATCAAGCACACATTTTATTACAGTTCTCATAGATGCGAAAAGGATGAATTATGCGTTAAATAAATTTTGATACGGCAAAGGAATATTCTTTGAGCTATCATTTCAAGGTTGACAATAAATGCCTGATTGCTCGTTAATCCCATATAATTTGCATGTTTGTGCCAGACAGAATTGGAGTAAGTATAGTCGGGAAAGGAATGTGAAGCCTTTATGATAGAAGAATAGTTCATTTCATTCCATTTCTGTATAGATTATATATATTTCAGAGTGAATATACCATTAATAAAGATTATAATATTTGCGATGTAAACAGAGGATAACATTATCTGAACTTTACATAAAAGAAATTAGGAAATAAAATTTAATATTAAAAAATATTACGACAGAGTAAATATCTACAGATTGATTTTGTAAACATAAAATAATGGGAAAAATGAAATAGAAAAATTAAATCAAGAGCCTCAAAATTATGATAAAGGAATTATGAGGTGGGAAAAATGGAAGAACTTCAATTTCTGCCATCTTTATCCGTTAAATGTTATAAGGTAATACTTTGCATTTATTACTTTTTTCCAATAAGTAAAGAACGGTGTGATTAAGGCGAAAAATCATTGCTATCATCAGTATAATAAGGAAAAAGTGGAATATGTTTGGATTATATAAATTTAAAAAAATGAAATCCTAAAATTCGTATTATTATTGCTATAATTAATGTGCAAACTCAAAGAAAAGTAATAAAAACTTCTTATTTTATCAGTAGCAAAAGTACCTTAAATGAGAATAGAGAGACAAATGTAATTACAATATAAATCGTATGACAGAAATAACTTTATTGGTAGTCGTACTACAGAAGTAATTGCAATCATAACCATTTGATAAGAGTAAATTTTTATATCATTAACAAAAGTAACTTCAACATGAGTTCAGAGACAAAATCAATGCAATACTAAACAAACATTAGAAGTAACTCCATTGGCAGTCGTATGACAAAGGTAAATGCAATCATAATCATATAGTAAAAGTAACTTCATTGGCAGGCATAGGGCTAAAGAAATTACAATGATAATCATATAAAAGAAGTAGATTGCGCGCGTATACGTGTATATAATAAAAACGGTTTATCTTCTAAATAAATTTAATAATTTTTTTTCGTTTCATTAACATTTGATTGATCGTGCGTTTTGGTATGGATTAAGCATATGAAGGGACATGGAATTGCTTCCATTGAGGGTAATGAACTAATTTATATGAAGCGATGTATCTAAAATATTCTGTGATTATTCATTTCTTTTAAAATAACATATAAATTTCAAGAATTATCTCCGAACATAGAACAGGTGAAGTTGACAGAATATCTACGCAACTATTATCGGGCAATTTATTAAATTATATCTTCTTGCTGTTTCATTATTCAGGGTTACGTATTTAGTAAACAACTCTGAAAACATGAGTAATTAATCACAACTTAAAATTCTTAAGTGAAGTACTTGTCTTTCAATTAAATTTGATTATGTAGATTAATTTTTATTTTGCGTTATTCAATACATTAAATGAAGCAAATATTTTATTTTATTATCGAAATAATTATGTAAAACGGTTTTAAACGTATAAAATTGGAGGTTTTGGAAATATTTCTGAAAAAAAACCCCTCTGAACAGTTATTACCATCAATTTAATAAAAATATTTACTGAACAAACATGAGTTTCCTCAAAACTCTCCATTGCATAATTTTAATTACTAAATACATAATTTGTTCTATTTTGATTATTGTTTGTTTGTATTTTAGTTTCTTTTTCTTTTTAATATGCGCATGTTCTTGCATTTTTTCAATTTCAAACTTTCATCCAGCATATATTGAGTATTGTATTTGAGACCTTCATGTTACACTTGTTGGCTCAGAAGTAATATTTTCTTAATTTTAAAACCTTCCATAATTTATGACTTTACATATGATATTTATATCCTAAAAAAATAATAAGGTATCAGTAAAAGTTCAGAATTTTAGAGTTAATTATTTTCCCTGCAAACCTTTAAAAAATAATTTGAAAAAAAAATAATGGGATTTTTCTTTATTTTAAATAAAAGGAACTGGAAAAAGCACAGATCATATGAATTTTAAGTAAACATATTAATTTTTGACAGGTGTGATTGCATATAGTCTTTTCATCAATTTAACCTCTGGCAACTGAAATTGTTAGTGCACCATATTCGAAGATCATTTCTTTATAATTATCTTTAAAATTACTAGCGCCACTTTCGCTTTCATAAGCAATGGTCAATTTTTTTACTCTTTGTCAATGTTGCTATCCTTACTTAACAAACAGTTGACGAATCTGCAATCAAGGAAAACTCGGAAACTCGTATTTACATCTAATGGCAAAATTCCGCAATAATACTTCAAGAAAGTGCCCTTCATAACAAAATATATTATATATTTTTAATTTCCAAGCCTTGTAAAAATGTAATAAAACAAATTGTTTTCACAAATTCTGCTAAACCCGTGTTTCCGCGGGGTGGTAATTGCAGTATGCACAAATCCAAAATAATTTGGGATAAACACGGGAAAAGTTAATAACGAAAATATAACACCATTTAATGATAAAAACTGAATTTTCAAATTCATAACTGAAAACCTACATACAGAACTTCTTCATTAAAGTTTCCTGACTAATTTGCGAGATTGGCAAAAATAACCATTCATAATTTTTTATCCCTTGAGAAATTGTCCAATCAGATCTACACATGTCGTAATACAAATTTATTAATGTGTAGTCGTGCTCTCCAATCAAATTCACAGCAAACTCTCTATTGACAATTACTAAGGCTGGTTGCACACACAGCTCTTTTTTCTGGTCTCTTATTTCACCGATGCAGACATAACAACAGAAGTGTATTGAATTATACGAGAGCTTACACACTGGGCAGATAAATAGCTAGTTTGTAAACTCTCGTATAATTCAATAAATAATTCGAAATTAATAATTCCCTTAACAAGGATTGAAAGTCCTTCGGTTTAACTATAATATCAAGCCACGTTTTGAGTTCGTAGCTACAGTAAAATGGTATATTGTAATTTCTCTATCTGTTTCTACAAATAGGAAACGTTGTTGCAATCCAAATATATTCAGGAACTGTATTCATGTATATTGTATACATCATAATTGTAAAACCTCAGACATATATCCAATCTATTCCTATGTACAAACAATCCTTTCAAATATAGGCAATTTTCTTCAAGGTTTTTGCAACATTTTCGTAACCTCCGTTTTTCCTCTGAATTTTATACTCTTGCTACTTCAGAACTGGGAGGTAGTAAGCCAGGAAGAGCCAAACCTCCGATTTCCCGGATAATCTTCAGAGATCCAAACATACTCAACGAGGATTCGGTTTGCTTGCTAAGCTGTTATCTATGCCACCGGGATATTGATTTTTGACCTCGTCGTCTTAGGAATGGGGTGTTATTCCCTTTCTGGTATGTACAAGATTCTTATGAAAGTGGATGGAATAGATAAGACAGATGGTGTAGGATAGATTATGCAGAAACTTGTTTTGATGGAAATATTCAGATGTTAACGTTTTTCGCTAAATTTGTTTGTTGATATTTCTGAGAAACCTAGACTTCTAAACGTAATATTTCTGGAAAATATAAAAAAAAATCTAGATATTATAGAATTTAAACGAATATCATAAAATGGAGGCATATATTTCATATTTTAAAATATCGATTTATTTTGTATTCCTCATGGCATACCATATTTTAAAAAGTATAAGTTTAAAAGGGATTTTTAATACCAGAGTTTAAAAACAGAAATATTCTTTCATGATATTATAGTTATGTGTCTAAAAATATTTATAAAAATTTAGGAATTTCAGAAATACATATTTTATAATGCATTTGAAGTTACACTTTATAATCCTCATGTTAATTTGGAATTATTATTCAATGTAAGATAATTTTGATTTTTCAACACCTAAATGAATTTGAATTTGAATTATTATAATGGATTGATTAGTATTACATGAAAATATTCTATTTCTTTCTTGTCATTTCTAATAAATATCTAGATTTGTAATAAAATCGATAATGTATTTTTTTAAAAATCTGAAATTTACGAAATTTAAGCAAATGTAACAAAATCGAGACAGAAATATTTCATATATTAAAATATCATTATTTTTTATTTCTAATACTATTATCATTCTTTAAGAGACAGAGTTGACAAAGGATTTTTTGTACCAACATTTTTTTAAGAAAAATATTCTTTCCCGAGATAATAATTTTGAGATTTAGAAGAATTTATACAAATGGGAATTTAATAATGGATTTGGGGATAAACTTTATAATCCAATATTATTTCGAATTTTATATTCAATGTAAGATAAACAGAATTTTTAGCATCTAAATTTTAATTCTTATAAATAGGGATTCATATTGAATGAAAATGATAGAACAATTTACTCAGCTATGCTTCAATAATTTTTTAAACACCACGTTTTAGATTTTATATATTGTAGCCATATTTCAGCATTTATTGAGTTAATGTAGTCTAGTGATTTGCATTTTATGTTGAATTAAATTGTTTTCTTGATAATTGTTTTTCAAATTAAAAATTGGCTCACTTTTTGGACTAGGCCTGATTGTATATTCAATAAAGAAAATTGTAATTTTTGCTTTGTTAAATAAAAGATAATCATCATTACCTTTTAAAATTTAGTAACATTATTCTAATAAACAATGCTGCTAAATAATATATAATTTTAATCTCTTTCAAAACACGAATTTGAAAGAGTTTCAACAATAATAAAATTATGAATAATAATTAATGTAATAACAATGATGTCAGTGAAAATAACCTATTTTCATTTCAACGCAAATCAACTAAATAAATTACAGAATTTTTTTTCATCAACATATCTGCAACGATGAAAGTAAGATTAAAATCATTGATGAATTCTTCGAATCTTCTATCCATGCGTAGAAATCAAAACATTCCAAGTAGTATGCAGAAAAGAAACTATGCCGAACTGCAAGTATTCCTGACAGGAGTTTCTATTACACGCGTTCAGTACGTAACCCTTTTTTCCTTTTTACTTCTTCCTTCTATTTATCAGATAAAAAATAATAAAATAACAACACGATTTCGAATGAAAAGTGTTTATCCCGCCATCCTCCATCAGATAAGACAGCATGTGTTATCATCAAAAATTATTCGGCCCGACTTGTTATCAAGACTAAGGCACTCAATCAAATCAGACGCGATCACACCATATTGAGTGATAACAAAGCAAACAGAAAGTCGTAATTCTCAAAATCTTATTCTGACCTTGATTACTTAATCACAAATCGAGGGGTATTTGATCCCGATTGCTATGAAGCCCGTATATGGTGACAACCCGTATTAGTTGTTGTATTTGTTCGTAGTTCAGTGACTCGGCAGCTGCAGTACCAAATGAATGAGAATTGCTTATTAAATGTGTTACTAATTCAATTTCAATCGTCTGAAACATTGGCCAGAGCAATCGGGGCTTTTCATTAAGAACGATGGGATAAATTATGTGGGTGATAGTAAATGTAACCCTGCTCAAATTTAAGACTAAATGATCTGGCCAGAAAATGCATACTAAGAAATTAATTTAATCAAATAAGTATCTTCATTTGTGATTACTTGTATTCAGGTATGATGTGAAAATACGAAACTGAATTTTAATTAATAAATATAGTAAGAATATGCCGTTGAATGCATTTTTACAATATAGTTTTACAATTCTCATGCTTAAAGGTGAGCAGAAGTAACTAATGTTCGTGAAGAATTCGGTCTTCTATTTACCAAAGGCTAATACTATTAATCCTGCACTGAGACACAAATGATATTTCGCATTTTCCATATATGCGAGTAAATTATAAATTATGTTTCTGCTATTTAATCGTGAATTATGGTACTATTATTTAAATACATGGTAATTGAATTACTTAGATGAACTATAGTTCATTTTAGCGAACTTTAATGGGCGGAATTTATTTCCCACCAACCTTGTACATTAAAAAAACACGACCAGTATAAAACCCATTTTAACATGTTTCTGTATGAGATAATAAAAAAAAACAGAATTATCTATTGTAATGTAATGTATAAGCAAAAAAGCTGCATATATTTGAGTCACAACGAATTGCATTGATTTCAGATTTGATAAAGCATGAATATTTTTTGACAAAATGCAATACATATATAATATGATGTATATAAATATACTAATATAATTTATTTATATAAATGTATAATATTTAAATTTACAAAATTAGCTTATCAGAGAATGATCTTTCTAGGTTGTAATCTAAAATTCTAGGATAAAACAGAAGACACATAATCCATTCGTTTGTAATGAAATTTTATATTACATTACGAATTTGACTACATCTGCTATTTAATGTTATTGAATAATCAGTTTGCTATTATAAATTTTGAAAGGGATTCCTAAGAAAATTTTAAAGTCTACAAAATGTAAGAACACTGTTTCTCATATGATACATACATTTTGTATAAATATTGCTTATTTAAGAAAGGCAGTAATCGAGTTTATAAAGTCAATATACAGGGATATACAATATAAACAAATTAAATCCTATCATTCTAGATTTTGTCATTATTTTTGTATGACAATGTTATAAGAGTGGAAAATGATGATTCAATCATGTGAATTGATTAGTGTTACACTATTATTCTACAATATCATTTGTCTGGTAAAAAATTAAAAACAAATTTTAACTATCAACATTTATATGGTGTATTTCAAGTGCGAAACCGCTTAAAAAATTGGGATTGTGGTATAATTTTTCTTATAACTGGCATAGGCCTCATGTTTATAAACATTATGCTTCATTTACTCTCGTCTCCTCTTCCAAAAATGAAAGAAATGCCTCTGTGTGGTATATAGCGAATAATTTGAAGGGAATTCAATTATATAGCCATTTGGTATCCATGGATGAATTCAACCCATTCTACCACAATTCAAGTATTTTGTCTTGCTGGAAATACGAATCTAGTGTAATAAATTAATCAAAAAATAAAAGTTAAACTTATTTATAGAAGAAATCCTGAAATCAGTCGCTTGGAAATCCCCTTCCACCACTAAAAACTGATAAAAAAGTAACCACTATAATAGATAGTTAAAATAAAAATAATAAATATGCATATTGTGAAGTTGCTTTCAAAATTAAACAAATACTTTTCCTGGTAAACAATTTCAAACTCATATTTTTTATTTCGAATTAGATGATTGTAAAGATATTATTTAACTTTTTTTAAAATTAAACAACAGATTTATCTAATTTTTTATCTTTCAATTTTAAATTTCAGAATATTAATAATTAGCAATTTTATAGTTTAGACAATTTTAAAACTCGAACCAACAATATTAAAATCATTTGGTAAATATAGCATATAGCTCTTTTTGAGGGTATATAACCCAATTTCTAAACATAAAGGAACTATAAAAACCTTACTTCCTAAAATACAATCAATAATTTTATATTACTATATTTCTTTTTAGCAAATGCATACCCAGAATATATCTCACGACAGTGAATTAAAAACAGGAAATAACAATATAATGCCTTTTTTTGAAATTTTTTGTTAAAAACTATTCAAGATTATACACACAAATACTTCGAAATTCTTCAAAGATAAAAAAAAATCTCCAGACTAATAAGTCGTTCTATCTTTAAGAAGAAGAAATATGACCGTCGGAAATTATGCTTTGACAGAAAAGCATGCACTTTCCGGAATTATTATCAAAATCCCTTTATTTAGAACCTAAATGAAATTTCTTACAATAACACAGAATCAATAACATTCGACGAAATGGCTTTTGAAATCAAATTTAGAGATGGAGAAAACCGTAATAGTAAACACATGAATTGGATGAGTTTTTACCCCCTTGTTTTTCTATTCAAAATATTCAGAATATCCATTTTATTCAAGTCTATTCCAGAAAACAGATTGAATTTTGTATTCTAGGAATATTTATATACCATTGAAGTTATGTATATTAAAATAGCTAGCACAGATTTTGATTTATAATTGAAAATTTACGTATTTCGTCATGGATTATAATCTTGGTTTATGAAAAGCACCTCTTTGCTACAATATGCATGCTAATTTAAATATGCATAAATAATTTTCAAAAGAATGTTCTGTTTACACTCATGTAAATTAAATTCCAAAAATAACAGAATGGAATATTAAAAATTTCTTTTCCTCAAATCATAATTTCTTAACAATCGCAATTTTAATTCATGGTTGTTGATTTTTTAAAAACTGTATTCCTTTTCTTAGTATGAGTTTGATGAATTCGTCATGTTTAGATAAAAATATTTCTTTAAATACCACATTTCCTAATTTATCTTCCTTTATTACTATATATTAACTGTCTTTCACTATATTTATTTATATCTTATTTTATCGTTATAGTTATGAATTATTTCATTGAAATTAAAGCTTAAAAAATTAGATAAATCTATCAAGTTCTGTATTCAATTATCTATTGATAATTCCTCGGTGTGTTTTATTGAGATGCTTTTTGTCCATATACTTATATTTAAATTGACTATTTTTTCTAAATGCATTCGATTGTAATTTACATGATTAATTTAAGAATATCTAAATACCTTATACATTAATTTTTAGGCAAAATATTTAATAGAAATGTGTTTTAATATTTTTCACATTTTATGCATAAAAAAGTTTTAAAATAAAATTTTATCATTTTATTAATTAAGATTTAATTCGACTAGTTATTCAATATTTTTTAATATATTTATTTAAATATGTTGCATATATTTTTAATGTGAATAAAGTGCATCAATGTTTCCTTATTTACAAAGCTTATAATTGAAACAAAATTAAGTACAAAGTAAAATTGTTAAATAGAATTTCAATATATCTCCTCCTATAATGATTTATTAATTTTATAGTGTTTTCATAGAATACTTGTATTCATTTTTTTAAAGAATTCTTTGGCTTTTTAAAATTCTTCGTATAAAAATGTTCCAACTAATAGAATGCTAATCACAATAGATGTTTTTTATTAATCTGAGATTTTAACGAAGAGCACAACAGTAGTGCTCTTCAACATGAATTATTCCTATTTTAAGGCATGCTGATAGTTAAATTCAAATGTATTGAAATAACTTTTATTATTATTTATATTTTATTATTTCAGGATGCGCTTTTAGGAATGGCAGTATTTTTGCAATAAAAATAATTTTAATAATATTTTATTGTATAATTTCGAATCTCATAGAGTTATTTCACTTCATGTAATGAATGAAGCTAAGGGAGTTTTGCTGAAATAAAATTAAAAATATGCTATGTTGTTAATGTACATTTTTAATTGTAATATTTTGCTGTATTCGTTAGGCTTTCATAATAAAAATTAAAAATATTTGATTTTTATCTAATTTAAAAAGTCTTAAATCATTAACTCGAATTTCTTTAAAATATTTGTTTATTGCTGCATAATGTTCTTAGGAATAGAAATTTAGTGCTAACAATAAAAGAAACACTGATAATGAATTTTTAAATATTTATTTTTTCTGTTTATGATGGAAGACAAAGATTCCTATATGATAGCAGATTTTTAATTTAAATTTATTCATAGTAAAAATTGTGATTATCTAATAGATAATCCACAAAGTATGCTTAATTCAGTTCATTGAGCACATCTGAAGCATCATGTGTGATTAATTTACAAAAGTTCAAGGATACGAGGTCTTAATTTCTCTTGCGAAATATGACAGGATGGATTTAGTGTAATGTCAGAAAAGAAAATGTTTTAAATTTTAGCAAAAGTAGCTAAAGAATGAAATACTTCTAAAATTTTTAAGAACATTTTAAAATGGATTCTAATATCAAGATTATTTCGTATTTTTAATTTAATTTTAGTTATTCAATTAAAGCAATGAATATTTCCTCTTTAAACTTCAAATATGTCAATCGAAATACGGCCGTTTATTTTGTTTGATTTGTTATTAATTTCATTTGGAGAAAACATTTTACAAATATAATCTCTTTTGAAATTTAGTTTGAATTTTTAATGACTGTTTCTATTTTGTGTAAGTTGAGATAATTGTTAATGCAAAAGCGACTTTTAAAGGGTTTTTTTAAAGTTTTAGTTATATTTATGTTCCGTTTTGAAGCAACTTTTGAGCTATTTTGGGATGGATCTCATAATTTTGAACAGCTGTCAGATGCCAAGGACGACACCTGAGCTGGCAACCCCCTATCCAAACTACACCAATGAAAGGTCGTTTAGAACCGACGAATTTAACGTGCACCAGACCCACTTACATGACGGTTCATCGGCTACTGAGCCACGAACCTGAAACCTTCCAGTTCCGAAGTCAAGACCAGACCTTAACACCAGGCCACCCTGACTTCAAACGACTTTTAAAAGGCTAGTAGCTGTAAGCTCTGATTCTTTGAGATTAAAAAAAAGCAGTATTTAGCACAAAGGATATATAAAATTATCTATTCAACTGTTTGAAAACGCTTCCATTTAGAGCATATATTAGAAGTTTTTATCAAACATGATTTTGAAAACATTTCTAAAAGAAGGAAAATTAGAAATGTGAAAAAAAATATATGTAAATATAAATATTCATTAATAAGATTTTTAATAGAAATGTTAAACATAATATTATAAAATATACTCCACAAAACTCACCAAGAAAAACAAAAAAAAAATGTTTTCTCGCTAAAAGAAAATAATAAATTTGAAAGCCACATTGAAAATAAAGAAAAAATATTCAATTCCAGAATATTTTGTTATATTTGTCAAAACAAGTGGTACACAGAAATTTAATATTTTCTCTAGCCAAAACATTGTATAAACACACATTTTAACAATTTTTTATTATTAAACATTATTTGAAATGTGGCTATTTTTGTAATGTATTTTATTACTAAATAATAATAAAACTGTGTTGATGAATATCGTAACGCGATGGTGGATAGAAAGAATTTAAAATATGTCTTTCGAATGTATTAATGCATTTTATACTTCGTTAGAAGTCCTTGTGAGTTGATTTAAAGAGATATTATCATATGGGCCTACTTACACCCATAATTAAATATTTTCATATAATAGTTGTTGCATTTTCAAATTTGCGTGTGTAGGACATTCCTCTATAAAGAAAATGAAATGCTTATTTATACTTGTATTAATTAAATGTATTTAATTCGAAGAAAATCGGAACGTATTTGTAACTTTGATCATTATAAAAAGGGTAGCGTGACGTGAATCATATCTTGAAATGTCTTGAAATGTTCTTATTTCAATAACTATAATTATTCTAAAAAAATTTAATGGGATATTAAGAGTTATTGTAAAAAAATTATTTCTTGGTAGTTTAAACTAATAAAATAACATTTGTCTAAGACTTCCCATTTATTAGTATATTTATTATTTCTACAATTAGATTCATATCTACAACTAGGTAACTGTTGCAGTGGAACAACTTATGTATTATGTGTTTCATTTTTTCCATAACATTATGAATTATAATTGGTTTTTAATAATATGCAATCGCTGCATAAGAATAAACGTGAATCTTTACAATATTTTAAACCTAAAATAACATTTTTTATCAAACAAATCCATTGCTCTTACAATCATAAAATTTAGCACACAGGTATTCATAATTATATCTCACTGCACTTCGAAACCTTAGTTTGAATTTTGACGATTTTTGATGATTGCTCACACATAACTTCTCAGTATTGTTTATGACAGCAGACAATCTACTTCATATTCGAGAACTAATAATCATTGATGAGAAGGTATTATTTTTAGATATCCGTTTTAATTTACTGAATTTTGATAGAATCAGTGTTGGAAGTAAATACTTTTTCCAAAAATAAAAAAATTCAAATTAACATTCCTATAACCAATATCATTCTGTTATCACTTAAAATTTTCTTGGAGGCATTATTTTGAAAATTTATGTGTAGTTTAAAACAATAACGTTCTTTTTTCCTTCCTAATAATAATACCTTTTACCTTCGATTTTAATTCTTTTTTCGTGATCTTACGAATTTTCTTCATTTATGTGCTTTGAAAACAGCAGTGTTGAATTTACTTCCTTGCATTTAAAATTTTAGAGAGCTATAAATATTATCTTTAAAAAATAAAAATTACAATTATACCTTTCAAAACAGATTCTCTAATTTTTTTTTCTTTCTTTGAATTAACTATTATTGTTTAGAGAGTCGTTAATTTCCGTTATATGTTTCGAATTTCATCTTCCGCAATTCTCCTGATATTATTGCCAAGAAAAAAAAAATAAACGATTAAAATGAATATTATTCTTTTACTACGTTTTCATTACTTTATTTTATGACATTGAAATTTTAATTTTTCTATCATTTACCATGCTATGATATGTTCACGGTATTTACTATACCATGAATTCTATCAATCGATAATTATTCTGTAAAAAATATTTAAAACGCATTTCGTTGAAAAGGTTTTTTTTTTGGATAGATGGTAAAAATGTAGTTATTCGAAAGCTGTTCCAATTGATTTTGAATTTAGGATAACCAACCTTTTTATCTGATGTTTTTATAAAATTCTATCTATATACAACTCAAATTTTGAATGAAGATGTGTTCTTCGGATTCTTTCCATATGTTATCATTTTGTTTTCCTTCAAAAAATCGATGAAAAATCTTATAAACGCTAGAAAACAATCAATTAATCAACAAATATTTGCTGAAAAGTTAGGCAGTAGGAGTACTTTATTTTATCTTCATGAAGTTTTATATTTTTGTTCGTTATCCTATAGTTCTTAAAGAGTTTATTCTTCCTTATCATTATATTAGAAAGAAAAGAATTTCGCTTCTTTCTGTGTAGTTTTAATGTTTTAAAACAACAAACTCATTGTTTCAAGCTCGAGGCTTTCAAGTATTTTTTTTTTCGCTTGTAAACTGATAAGATTCGTAATATATTTTTTTCAGAAGAAGAAAAATATAAAGATCAACGCTATAAATAAAAATATAACATTATTTTCAGCGTCATCTTTTGTAATAGTTAACTTCAACTTCCTTTGATGAAAGTTAGTCAGATATTTTTAACTTAATTTTATTTGTTTTTTTTTCCAAAAAAAACTCCTACTGCTCCTGAACCTGCTACTCTGATAATCAGATTTAGCTGTAAAAACATCATTAGGTAAACATTTAATCATTTCCAATGGATGTTTTAAAAGTATCGACTGAAAGAATCTCAAAAAAAGTATGAAAGAAAATGTAATTACCAAGCAAACTAATTATTTTTAGAATTTATGGGAATTCTTGATCAGATAATCGTACCAACATTGGTCCTTTGGTCGACATTTCATTTTTAAACACAAAAAGGTGATTTCCATGTTTAATCTTATCAGAAAAAAACAGTTCATGTTAGATATTTTCCTCACCCCAATTTAAATTTGATCTTTAGATCGAAATCTTAAGATCCAATCTATCCCAAATGGTATAATTCATCTAGTTAGTTTCGCTGTTATTATATTCATATAGAATACATACAAAAACGAATAACCAATTGTTTGACAATTATGTTCCCCAACCTAATGCATATGTATATAATATTGAAAATGTAGATAATGCAGCCATTTGCAAAGTTCGTTTTCCCATTCAGTTTTTGAGCTACCATGTGCATTCGTATGGACTGATGGAATATCTGTATATTGTCTAAAGTTAGAGCAAAATATTAAGTTTTATTGTAATGAAGACTTACTGTGTTTCATTTGATTTCTTTAATATATTGAGGTTTCATTAATCGTATTCATGGACAGATAGACTGACAAACAGACATTATCACATTAAACATTTTTTTTTTATGATTTAAAAAGATTTAAAGCGCAAAAATTCATCAAATTTTTGAGAACAAATTTTTTATTAATAATTCTTTCTACTGTAACATTTATACAAAGTAAAATATTTTACATGCTTAAATTGTTTTTTGTGAATATTCAAATTTCCCACAACTTAATTGATATGTTCATTTAAGTGGCATTTCTTCAATTTCATGTTAAATACACAATACTTTTTTTAAGCATATTGACAGAGTCTTTAAATAAGTATTTGAGAAACCTGCGTTAGTACTTTCATAAATAGAAACAAGATAAAGGTTCACAATTATCAAATTTTTAATTTTGAACATTAAAATAATTTAAAAGGTAAAAATACTTGCCTATGCTGCATGGTCTTATTCTTATAAGAGAACATCGCAATAAAACGTGTTTATTAAAACTTATTTTCCTTTAGATTACAAAAATTTATTGAATACTAAATATAAATTTCTCGATTTTGCGATGCATCAAATTAATTTTTCTAAATCAGTGTTCCGCCTATGCATATTGAAAAATTAAGCATTTGCAAAAGTAAGGGTTCTTTTAGAATTTTAAAATTTAAATGATTTTTGACCTCAATTTCAACGTCAAATTGTTAAATATTATTTCTTTAATAGCATTTTTCAGAAATGACGGTTCAAATATTTTTCAAAACATTTCATATAAAGGTTAAATACCTTATGAAAATAATACACAAACAATTATAAAATTATGTATGAATTATTTTTATGTACATTCCAAATCGGTATGCAAGGGTATCTTTTTATATTTATGGCAATACAAGAATGATAATATAGAAATCATTTCATATTAGTATGTAGTAAGTAAATATTACTTAAATTGAATTATAAAAATGTCAAGAGTGAGTGAGTGGATAATTTTTTAAATATTTAATTGGTTTCCTAATTCTAGAATATAATTAAAGGTTTTTCGTCATTGGGAAGAAATAAATTTTAATTTTTAGATGCTATACTTTTTATTACTTTATATTGCTTTGATATAGGCCAAGATTACTACTATTGTAATATTAAACATTTTCTCTCTAAATTGAATGATCTTGAGTTATTGCATGAACTTCCCCCAAATCCGATTCAATGTTCTTTGAATTGGTATTGTATTTATATGTATTTCAAAACCATTTGATTATCTAAATGAAATAATTATTTTATTTAATGTTTTATGCATTTGAAGTCAGAATAACATAGTTGCTATGGCACATGAAATTCAAAAAGAAATGTTGATTCAAGGATACTGGTGAAAAGCACCATCAATCGTTGATAAGAGATATTATCTGATTTTAAGATGTGAGAAAATCGATAAGGTCAAGCGGAAAATATCACGCAAACAGTTGAATGAGGGGTTACTCATGTGTCACTTCGTGTGTGTCAGGACTTCAAGAATTATTAATTTCAAAAGTGTTTCTCAACATTCATGCAATTTTGTCGAGTGGGCTGAGTTAATTTGGAAAGCGATATTCGATGCATCTTATCTAATGGGCACTGACTTCATCTCAATTTAGATAATGTTTGAGAAGATTCATCAATTGATGAAGTGATATACAAAGTGATATATAAAGTAACTAATAATATATAGGTTAATTGTATTCTTATACTTTATTATTGGCAGAAAACTGTTCAGGTATTTAAGTAGACGCAGTGTGTTTAGTGAAAACATAAATTAACGATATTGCATACAGAAAATTATTTAAATATTTACAAATGGTTTTTAAATTAATTAATTTTATGCTTTTATTTAATTGTTTTATCTTTTGCTTGATAAAAATGATTCAAACTTAAGTTCAAAGGTGGTAGGGACTATTAAACAGATAATATATTTATTATTAAAAAACTTATTTTTTTTTTCGATTATTGATAGTATTAACCAATATATCTTTTATTAAATACAAATAGTTAAAAAGTTCTTTTATCAAGTAAGAACATGAGGTTGTTTTGGTTTGAAATTTTTGTTGCTTCAAAATGCGTAGGCAACAAAACTGGGGATTTATCCTTTTTGTGGCATCAGTTTTTCGCTTTTGAGGGTATTGGAAAATAAAGCAGAATGCTGATACATTTGGCGATTTATCGCCAACTTAAAGCTTGACTTTTAAATTATCTATTCTCTGAATTCACACGGATTGTTTTAATTGAAGTTATTAACTAGTTTAGTTCGGTTTGAAACAATCATCAGACTATCATATTACGCACTTCTGTTTCTTAGAATTGAAAAATGATAAAAAATGTAAAATGTAAACTGATAAAGAAAATTACATGAATTAAAATATTATAAATTAAAAAACGAAACAGATGAGATTTCATATTTAAGAGCACCATACTTCATTTTTACGAGGACATTGAAATCAATTTTATGGTTAAGATGTCCAAATACGCAATCGTTATTTTATTACTTTCAAAAAAAATCTGGGCTACTTAAAAATTATTTTTTGACTATGAATCAATTTATTAAAAATCTAAATAAACAAGATATAAATCTTTGATTTTTAACATTCATCAAATTAGTTTCAGAGCAAATAAAAATCTGAGAATTGTAATAAACCTAGAAATCTTTTTTAAATAATATCAAAACGGAAAAATTTAAGTAAAAATAAAAGAAATTAGTCTTGGAAATCCTAATACAAAAGCGCATATTGAAAGCAGTATTCGTCATTACCAGTCATAACGCCGGTGACCGCATTGCAACATCCAGAAAAATTAACAACTGCTTTCTTCTTACCATATTTAGGTATCATTTGAATCTGACACAAAAGAAAAAGCTCCATATTTGCGAAGTCCTTGTAGAGGCTTATGACACTCTAAGGGTAAACAAGCATTAAGATGCTTTTTAGATATACTTAAGACGTGTTTGTTTAATATTAAAGATTAGATAAGACCGAATTCTACAATTGTTATTGCAATAATGCGACTTTGCATAACTTTATCTAACAATTGGACAGTAAATATTGCATGAATTTCAGAACACAAGAAAGCTTATCTGAAACTGACATCTCTATTGAGGCTTTTGGCGGGAATTTCAGCCTTCACCCTTATTTTTTACATAATTGTTAATATAAGCTCATGGCCGATAAAATTGCTCTAATTTAATGTAATTGGTTTTAAGCAAAACTTTTTACAGTCATTTTTATATGTCATAAAAATATTAATAAATATTTTATGACATATTTTGTAAGAACCCACAGGCTCTTTTATTGACACTCTAGAAGTTATGAATTATATTCAAGAGGAAGTGAAACCAGAATATAAAAACATTATTTTTCTTGGAATATATTTTACTAATATCTTGGAATATATTTCACTACAAGTTTTTATGTTTCTTGGTATCTACAATACATTATTAGATATCTATGGGACAAATGTGTTCAAAATTTCTTTTTAATTTTAATTTTTCTGAAGTAATTAAAAATAAGACAATGAACGAATTCAACAATGTCAAAACGGAATAATAAATCTATAATTATAGATGTTGCTTTAAAAATTCAAGTTATATTAAATTAGTACCGCTAGATTTCAATTAATTGTTAGTAAAAAATATATTTAGCTTTCATCGAATAAAGAGCTAAAACTTACAAATCTATTTAATAATTACACAATGAAATTATACTAATTGTAATTATTATTCATAAATAAAAGATAATGCTATGAGACTTTTAAAACAAATACGGCCTTTTACAATAAACATAATGTTAAATTAATTGTATGAATTTTAAATTTGTAAAACGTGAAATCCATCTTAGAATGAAAATCTTAGAATATCTTCTAGAAATGTTGACACATGGATATCATTTTATATTCATTCTGATTTATTTCCATCCGATTGGGAAAACGTGGAATTAAATACTTTAAAACGAAGCAGTGTTTTGGACTCAGAAAATTATGATATGATTAAATATTCACTAAAAAGCAGAAAATATATTGATTTAATTGAAATCATGATGAACATTGCATGTCAAATAATAATATATTAATATAGAGTAAAATATATTATTGAAAATATGAAAGTTTTAAGGAGCCACATTTAAATTATGGTAGCTTTATATCATTGAATCTAATATATGGAAAAAAATGAAATAGAATTTCATGCGTTACCTGCATTTCAATTTATTTATTCCTGAAATGATCTAAAAAATTGAGAATAAAAATATGGTTGTTTGGATGGTTATATGTGATAAATAAGATGGTTATTCTAAATAAACTAAATAGAAATTAAATAAACAAATGTGTTTGGTTACGAAAAAGATGATGTAAAAAGTTTCTGATGGATGCTGTCAGACACATCTTGAAAGATTTCATCACTAATAATAATGTAATATGACAAATAGAGTGCATATGTGTATGTTTATATTCCGTTAGAACATTCTCGATTAAATGCAATATACTTGAAAAACTTTCACAAATTATTAAATAAATTTCATTTAAGTAAGGGCAGTTGAGAAAATTTTTGGCGGATTTTAAGCAACATTACAACGTTTGTCAAATATTATTCATAAATATATTTTTTCCAGAAAAATAATTTTAAAAATATCAGGTAAGAAATAAAGTATATTTTTTCAAATATCAGATTTATTGCTTGGCATTATTACACTTAATAAATTTGAAAAATAATTTAAAAAAAAATATTTTTACTGTCGCAATATTATTTTTTGTACTATTTTTGCAATAATTTTCCAAAATATGTGTTACTTCATGAAAGTTAAATCAACTTTTACTTATTCTAATTTTAAAGGCATAGAAATATCTATCTATTTATTGTTTAGACATAAAATATTCTCCAAATTCAGACAATGTAAATAGTTCAGATTCTTAAAACTCTTGATACACAACATGTTTAACAGACAACACAAATTTTACCATGAAGGTCATTAAGTGCGAGTCACACACACAGAGAGTTCAAGCTTATATGCTGACGCACGTTTAGTGATATTCATCAGATAAATTTGTATTGATCAAATCAGCACTTTCTTCTTTATGCGAAAGTGGTTTTCCTTTTGATCATTTTCTTATGCCTTATCACCCAGTTGTGGGAAAAACGAACATCATATTATCTAGTTTCTCTGAGATGAATCTAAGTTATTCGATTTGTTCTAGATAGAAGGCAGACCCACCGCGGATCAATGACGAAACATACTTTGTGATGCAGGTGCGAAGACAATAGCATTTCTTCTGAACAAAATTCAGATCAAGATCAATAGAAAGTCCTGAGATAGAAATTTATTTGACTTAAGAAAGAAGTAAAATTATCTATAAATGATGTATTTCTTATTTCAAGATATACATAGGTATAAAATTCAATCATTAATTCAAATAATAATACACTATCCAGTCGAAGAAAATAATATTGGAAAAATAAGTGACGATATTTAAATTTCGTAATTAAAAGTGAAATTAAGAACAAAAATAATTGTCTAAAAAAATTTACTTTTCTAGTTTTCAGTTTCTTTGTTGGTAATGCAGAAATATCCGCAGGTATGACAGAAGATTCACTTATTTGAAGACATTACACTAATTTATTTCTTAATGAAAAGATATCAAAATTAGATTATTTGTTTTCGTTATTTTTTAATAGATTTACATAATTTGAGTTTTATTTTGCTTTGTAAATGGAATACATTTCTTTCAAATAAATCAGTTACATTGGCAGTATAATTTGTGTATAGTATTTTTCTGTTTCATTTATCCTTAAATTTTATTTAAATTAAAAATACTTTTTTATATATCTCTGAAATTAATGAATATGAAATAAAATTTTTTAAATGGATTTTGTAAGAATATTTTAAATCAAAGTCAGTTTTGAAATTATTTGTTTTTTGAGAAGTATTTATTCTTCCATTGAGTTTTTACTTTAAAAAACTTAAATATCCCATTCATCTAGCTTTGTCACTTCTCCATCTTATCCGTCTCCTAAATAGATATATTAAATAAAATCCTTCCTTTTTGATTTTTAAACACGAAAGAAAATTATCAGAGTTGTTGAAAGAAGGAAAACTGTTTGAAATCCATGACAACAATATAATCTATGTTTTGAAATTGAACAAAACAAATTGCTAAAATTTTGGCAAAACTTTTCACGGGAATAAAATTAGTACAAATAAAAAAAAACAATTTTTTATATTTTGAAAGGGAATAATTTTTTTGTGTGTGTGATGAGAATTTTGAATTTTGTCATGCAAAACCCTTAAATTTTAGTTAAATCTTTAAATTAATTGAAATTAAGAAACAACAATCGAGTTGCACATTCCCATCTTCCGAAATAATATTCCAAATTTCTTTTTTATGCCAGAATTCTTGCCTATTGAGCTCTAACGCAAACAATACATGTTAAACTTTATTATCAGTGTCGATTTATAATTATTTCTGTATAATTGCATTAAAAATTATTCGAGACTTATTCAAAAAATATAGTTTTATTTAGAAATTTTATTTTTTTTAATTCCCACCTAAATTCTCACAATGCCTTAAGTATTACAATTATATATAAATTATCCGTAAAACACATTTACTTCTTCCTTTACTTTTAAAACTCGCCAACTCAAATACGCAAAGCTTAATAATTTGCACTATTCTTTCAGATGCCATAAGTAATATGAAAAAAATCTTTTCTAATATAATTCTAGAATTTAAATATTAATTAATCTCTTGTTGTTTGCGTTATCCCTTTAATATATGACTAGAAAAATTCAATTTTTGCTAGCATCCAATATTTGCTTTGCATTCGATAAATATTTACCTAATTTCGAAATAAAGTAAATTAGCCCGTACAAATATTTACTTCACCTTTCGAAACATTTTTTATTATTAGATTTACTAAAATTCATATCGAAGATCTATTTAAGTATTTTTCATAAAATATAATCTGTAAATCATATACGTATTTCATAACAGAAATCTCATATTATTCATCAATTTTCACTTCAGATCAATAATGATTATCAAGGATTTTTGATGCATTATTTGAACACTGGAATGTTATTAGGACAATATTGTAATGTAAATAAATAAAAAATGATGCATATTACTCTAAAAAATGCAATGAATTTAATGTGCCAGCAAGAAATCTGGAATCGTGCATTATATTTCGTGCAAATTCAACAGTTACTGTCCATTGAATTTGTGTCACATTATCTAAATTATTGACAGGTATTTTCTAGAAGAACTTTTACATTCAAAGAAAAACTATCTTACATTTAAAATTTAAATAATTTAGTAAATGTAAAATAATTATATGCGAGAATATTTATAATTATATTATTTACCTTTATTTTAAATTCCGAATATGAAATTTGACTTTCTAACCCGTATAAGCTAAATTATTTAATAAATAAATATATTGATGGTTCAGAATTTTATTCTAAATTGATACTTCATTTATTCCTCGATTATTTAGAATAAAACTGAAATTACTTTAGAATAAAGTCTTGATGATACATTTCGGTAAAAATATGTAAAATCAACTCAATGAAAGAGACATATGCACTAACTCACTCATTTTATATCGCCATTATTTATGATGAGGAAATTAGTCTAATACTCAGAATGATATACTGAAATATAGTTAGAATATTCAGTCTAAAACTTAGAATGATATACAGGAATATAGTAAGAAAAAATATCAATATTAATACAATTTTTAGATATACCTATAAAAATAGTCTTAAAAATTAAAATTGTAGTAAAAAAATTCATTATCAAATTACTGTCTAAGTAAGAATGCATTTAGTTTTCATTAAAAAATTATATTTTTTGAAAAGAATCTTTTAAATACCTTTAAGATAATTTTTTTTGTCTGAAATAAATTGTGTAAGAGATAAGGCTCATGCTTTAATTTTCTTTGATTTATAAGAATAGTTCATTGCTAAGATAAAATATTAGCTTATTCAATACAATCTAAATTTCAAAAAGAAGAAAATATTTTATTAGCTTTAAGCTAATAAATCACGTTTTATTAATTCTCAGCAATTTCCAAATAACAATGATAATAATCTGATGCAAAAACAGATGTCGATCATCAGGAAACACTTTGAAACAAGCCTTTCCTTAATACGCGTCTCAACCTCAGCTATTGACAAATTTACAATGATGTCATCGCCTTTCTGCTTCAAAATGATTAAAAAAATGAATGCTTACATATATTGAACAAAATATGCTGTAAAAAGAGACGTTGAGTGAAGAAAAGCGTGAAAGATTTTACGCATAGCTTTTAAAAGGTTTATTAGATAAAACAAGCGAGAGTGACACTAAGTATTTGAAGAAAAAAAAAATGTTTCTTTGACGCTGCTTTAATCAATCAAGAATACTGGTAATAGAGCTTTTAACGTTAATTAGTGGCAACTACGATGGTTTAGAGGAAGGTTATAGTTTTTTAATTATTTGTGAAAGATTTTTATAGCATTTGAGAAAGTGTGAAGAATTTCAGCTCAAAAATAACTCTTCCAGTCTTTCTCATTATGAAATTTTTTTTTAAAAAAAAAGCCCGAAAGAAATTTTATAATATTCCCTCACCTTCAGTTTCCTGATTTTCTAAATATTATTTAATTACATACTTACATTGAGATTAGACATGTAAAAGAATTGTGGAACAATAAGTCATGGAATTAATATTAGAAATTCATTTTTTTATTGAAAACCAATAAAATCAACAGTTGAAAAATTTTAATTAGAGAAAGTATACTAGTTATCCTATAAAATTTGAGAATTCAAATTTCTCTGAAAATCTGTTATGTAATTTGGTAATAAAAATGTTGCCTCAAAATTAACGCAACATTTGAATTTAACACCATTCATGCAATAAAATGTCGGCAACCGCATTAAAAACTATTTGTAAGCTGTTATCCAAAATCATTTGATTGGATATTTTCGGATTGGTAAAAATGAAGCATTACGCTGTTTACGTAACGATATGTTTAACGCTAGTATGGTTTCAT